>OX638206.1:4106171-4354994 GCA_951805265.1 Schizotus pectinicornis
ATTATTTATCATTACTTTAAAAAATTAGTTGCAAGTTTATTTGCGTTTGCAATTTTTATTTAGCAGCCAACAAAGGTCAGGATAAAGTTTGTATTATTAACTGCAACAGGAAAAAATTTGCAACTATCAGTCGCTAAGGTTTTTAGTTATTTACTCCATCACCACTTTTCTGAAAATAAATACATTTGTCATTTGTGCCCCCTCTCTGAAATTTTTCCTAAGTAATAATAGATCTTCACCTTCAAACGTGAATCTGGTGGCATCGACGGGGCCAGCATCACGTAGAAAAAACCTTCGCAAAACCTTAATTGTGATTTATGACACTATGTCGAAGTGCCCGATTATAATGATCTAAACTTAAATTTTCTGCCAGAAGTGTTAATTGTTATTAATATGAAGCTCGCTGACTTTCAATTTTTATGTTAATCAGTTCCCATCAACTATTCTTCTCTTTGCACCACAATTGCACAGAAACTTGGTGATTCCATTCAACGGTCTCCACTCAGTCCATTGAAGCAACAGTTCATTGTTTCTTCTCATTCCGTGCGACCGAGAGCATTGAAACATTACAAAATTTCCAGCCGTTATCGAGCCCTCGTTACAGTTACTATTACTTAATCTTCTTAAGCGCACTTAAGTAGGGTGTGCGTGCCTGCACTATAACGCTTTACGAGTCGAAAAACTCCTTTTTGTGAGTCCACGCCAACACAAAGAGACACTCCACCTAATTAATAAACAAGGAACTCGCCAACAATTGGGCGGTAAAAATTTACCGCTATTAAGGCGCCGGTCAATGAATGTTAAGTCGAGTCACTTCTCGGTTGTTTAAGTAAGTGTCGAATTTGAATGTTGACTTTTTGTTCAAATAGTAACAGGTAGGTCTCGTTCAAATAGTCGCCTCGAAACATTGTTGATTAAATATCACCATCACCTGTTGGCCTGTTGGAAGAGTCATTGGTATAAGCAAGTACTTACCTAATGCAGCAAAAATTCTGATCGTTTTGCGGAAACTGCGTGACACAGATTTCGGACAACTAACTTGGTTTTTGACTAAGACAAAAGCTGGAATTACCCGAATGGGAGCGTTTGCTCTAAATCCCGGAATCGTTAAAATGTCACAATTAATGACCCGATTCATGTAACGCTCAAATAAATCAATAAGTTGATAGTGTTGAGAAAATTTAAGAAAAAAGTTTTGGTGGTTCCTCGTACCTCTTCAGCGCATCTCCGGTGCAGTCGGCGGACACATGTTTCGATTTCGGAAAATTCACTTGAAACCGAGAGGATGTGCGGCCAACTGAACGTTGTCAGTGGAGTAAAGTTGTAAAAACACACATTTCGCGTTGTTGAACATGCTCCATGGTAAGTCGGTCATAAACTAGCACTATGGGAAGGTCAGGTTCGCACTGGGTTGAAGATTGTTGGAACGGTCGACATGTTTTGAACGTCCCACTCAAACGAGTCGGTCTCGATCGCCCGATTCCGGTCTATTCAAATACCTGTCGCGCTATTTTTTCCCAGATATCTTTAGACAGAGATCTTTAGAGCGCGTGGGAGCGACCCACCTGGTTCGGGCTCATTAGGTATTCGCGACCCATTTCCCAACAATGGAACCTTTCATCTTAAGAGGAGGAAGGGCCCGATAACCGTCAACCATAAATTAAGTCTTGGAGAGCTACTTTAATTCCGGGGGGAGGGGGGTCCGTCAAGAACAATATTTTTTTCTTTTTGGAACAAAAAGCCTTATAAAGTTATGCAGAAAACGCTAAAAGTTAGGCGCCACTAGACATTTTCAAAGTCTCCCATTGCATCTAAGACTAAGCAAAAGCAGATAGAGGGGGTTTCTTTTTTAGATCATTTTTAAAATTTTGCCTCAGGATTTCCAAAGACTACACAGGGTGTTCCAACTCTTTCAAAACACTATAATTTTTTTAGCTATTTTTTGTAATAATGAAGTAATCAATGATCAGTTATCCTCATAATGCCATTATTTTTTTTTCATTTTTTTGCATTTCAATAAGTTATTCAATTAACTTAGTAAAATACGAGAATCTTAAGTAATTACGTTATTAAAAAAGACATAAATTTTGTTTATTTTGACTTCCTAAGAATTCTTTGATAAGTTCTGCAATTTACAAGAAACATGTCGACACTACTAGTTTGTTAGGTCATTAGATACTGGTCCTTCTTCCTCAGTCTGGCACTGGACTTTGCCAACAATTGGATCCAATCCTCCAACTCTGACGGCAGTTCCGGTTTATACGACTCGTCTTTATCCAGCAATTTGTTCATTGTTTTCAGCACGTCCATCCCTATTATCCCTTGCTTGCTCAAAACTACGGCTCTGATGAAACCATCATTTAGCGTGATGAAGTGGTGCTCGAGATACATGTCTTTTTCGTTCCAATAAAGAACCTGTAAAGAGACAATTACCTACGTGATGCAATAGGCAACGAGAAAGTGATCACCTTAGAAGTGACTTTATAGAAGGTGAACAAGGGAATTTTCCGCCTGTACCGGATATTGGAAGCTGATTGCAAGCAAGATCCGTTGGCTGCCTGGATTGCCTCGTACAGGCCTGTCCTTTCCATAAAATGAAGTCTAGCGAAATCCAAATCTCTCATGTATCGAGCGTTGTTCATATGGTTGAAATATCCGTCCAAATCGTTCGTTGTGCATAAACCTCCAAAAATAGTCAAAAATTAAAATTGCAAGTCAACAAATAACAACATTTTTAGATCCGTAAAAGTGACGCCCAAATCGAAACTTTCTAGTTAAATAACAAATTGGTTCACGCCACCACCAATAATAGAAAATTGCTTGACTAGTCTCTAATTAACATTTACCTACAGACTCCCACTAGTAGTTTGAGTATACTAAATTGTTTACTATTTTAGTGGTTGACTCACCGTAGAATTCGGTCGATTGGTCAACTCGAATTTTTCTCTTGTGCAGTTTTCCCCACGCGAGAATAGCGCCGCTGACTAGGAAGTAGTTGACGTCGAAGAGGATGTAGATGGCGGCAAGGATGGAAACTGCTACCATCACAAATATCAAAATGAAGTCGAGGTCGATTCTGATTTGGATCATGTCGAACGAGTGCAAACGTAGTGGCAGGTACACAATGGCCGATTGTTATGCATGAGGCTCGTTATCAGAAACTGTCCGATTCAACTAAAAAGTGGGCGGTCAATCGATGGAAAATCGCCTTGAACTATTGCACCGATTCGTAATTTTCATCAGTCTTCATGTTACTTTCCCAACGTGTTTCTAAAATTGCAGCAAAAGCTTCTTTCTCGTGGACCAGCAGAAGTTACCACATAGAAGAGCTCCCCCCACAAAGACTAAACATTTTAGCATTAATGAATTTCAATTTTTTCCACTCAGCTATAGAGCATCGTCTAAATCCAAGTGTGATTCAGTTCTTGTCTGAATATCTCTAACTTTAGTGCCAGAATCGTCAATAACCAAAAGGGTTGGATGCTTGTTGTGTAACTAAAAAAAGAACAATTTTTTGGAAACTTTCTTTGATTTAGATGAAGGTTTCAAATAATGTTCATCGTTTCAACAAATTCTGTTTCATTCTACTATTGTTATGCCGGCCTCAAACTATTTAAGTAAAACCATAAAAAGATTCTAGCTAGCGAACATGTCACTATAACACCTACAAAGTAATTAAAATGCGCTCTTATATCTAGTGTAGGAAGTTCTATTAATTCGAACAATGCAACAAACAATTTTGAATCTTGACTATTTCGTCGCTTTACCCCAATAAAGTAAAGGTGCGTAAAGTGTAACCACTTAGAGAACTACACATACGTCATCAGGAAGATGAGCGAATAATTTCCACCAGTGGCGTAACATGCAACATTGCCAATCGAACGTAACGACACTGATGGGTTGTTGTTGTGGAGCGCAAACTCTCCCCAGTTGCACTGTTCCGGCCTGATTTTGTTTAAGTGCGCATGATGACGTATGTGTGGTTTCCCACACTACCAAACCAAAAAGTCGTAAGAAATTGCGTTACTAGAATTTAGGGGATAAAAAAATACGTTGTGAAAATATTTTTATTACAAACAGAATAACATTTAGGTAATCTAGATAGTTCCTTAAGTAGAGTTAAATTAAAAAATGTACAAAAAAGTGACAAATACTTGAATTGCACCAATAATAGCCCATCTTACGATTTTACGTATTGCACGTAACAAAGGTTTTTCAGAGGAAATTCTAGTAAAGCGCTAGTTGTGTTTCAGTCAGGTCTATTGGTACAGTTCGGGCCTTAAAAATTGCGAGAGTCCCTCAAAAAAAAATAAATAATGGAAGATTGCTACCTACCCTACAACGCTATACAAAAATCATATGTAAAATTAATATAGTTGCTTCAGCCCATGTCAGTTTCCTCTGAGAAAACTATGAATTGTTTGCGCCTCTATAACTTGTAATTGATAAATATATAAAATTTATTTTAACAACAGAGAAAATAATTATAAGCTCGATTTTCGTTATTAATCTTATTGTATTGCACTTTTATGCTTACTTAAATATTCTACGATAGTGTTGATGCAAAAGGTGCGGATGTGAGCTTGTTATTTCAATTCACTAAATTCAACATACGGAAGTCAATGTGGCAATTGAGAAACTACTTAATTATTACGTAAAAGCGTCAGCTAATTATTGTAAATACACGGAATGTAGAAAATAGCATTATTGGTCTGATTCGATTTTATGCCCTACCCTTCTAAAAATATCTATTGGCTAACAATTATTATTAGTTATCAGCTAACTTGAGTCTTTTGTATATTGTATGTATGGTATAAAAAAAGTGGACGCAAATTGTCAAAGAAGCTTCACCGGGTTGTTTGCGACCAATAAAACTTGGTTTTATTGGATTTTGTTGTCAAATCCTAATCGTTTTAAATATCACATAAGATGAAAATCAAAATCAAGTAGGCGTAACAATATAAATTTCAATCTTCTCTCAAGACTAGCACACATTTACTAGGTTTACACGTAATCTAGCCCTATGAAAATCATGAACATGCCATAAAAACATACATGCAAACAATCCGAACAGTTGTGACGTCACCTGACCGAGTCGCGAGATGGCGCTGTTTTAAGCCGACTTAACGCAAGATTTCGAGGATAAATTTTTTTTGTAAACTTCTGCGACCGTTGTTCATAGTGACGTCACGAGGATAATTTTGTTAATAATTGATTAATAAATTTTCAAAAACAAACTGCAAACTTGATTTTTCTGTAGGTTATCACAACGGTTTAACTAAAAAACATCCTATTTCTCGTCAATTTCATTGTTCTTATCCACTTCCGCGTACGCGGGAAATTTGGCCGTTTCAATTTTGTCTTTCACTTTAAAACTAGGATAGAACGCGATTTGATTCGTCCGCAAGTTGCGCCCTTTACTGAAACCGTTCCAGTGGTTGCCGGCCACCCCGATTAAATCGCCCGCTTGAATCGACATTTCCCCGCCCTTTTTGGGCTCGTGAGGCAAAACTGCGATCACGTTGTGGGCGTTTTGGCCGCCGTAATAGTAAATGTCGTCGAGCGACCGGAATCGAGAGGAGGCGTCCGGGAAGTAGTTCTGCATGATTTCGTAGGCCACCCTGCACACCTGCGAGAAATGAGTCAAAAAATTGAATTTAGAGTCAGCAACTTACTTGGGAAGAGAAGGTGCAGACTAAATAATCGCTCATTGAGAGCATGTGGATGTCGTTGATGATGCCGAAGAGAGACGAGTCGGAGTAGCGGGTCGAAACCGCGGCCGTTTTCGAAATGGTCGGATCGCCCAAAATCTCGTATTGGGGATATTTGTTTTTGGCATCTACAATCACTTTGGGGTCGTCGGTCGCTAAATAAACTCGCCTTTTATCGACGGTTTCTTTCAGTTCCAATTGGTTGTAGTACTCGTCGACGGCGGTCATGTACTCTTCGATGCCGTGATAGGCGGCCTCCGTGCCGACTTTATCGGTCCGACGCACGTGCACCCTGTCAAAGTTCGACGTTAGAAACAGTAAACAAAATCACTTCTCCGCATGCGCGACAGGAAGTTAACTCCGCCTACTTTCAGTTACTTAAAAAGGAGCCAGCGCTACCAACCTAAAAGAGAAATTAGTACTAGCGCAACAGGAAGTTAACTCCGCCTACTTTTAGTTACTTATAAACCAGCCAGCGCTACCCAAGGTTTCAGTGCTATCAACCTAACAGCGAAATTAGTACCACTTTGTTCTATATTTAAATTTTGCGGGATTGGGTGGGCGGAGTTTGCGCATGCGGAGAAGATCTCGATCTTGATGCAATTGGTTGTTTCGGAAATTACCCAACTATTGGACGTCTGAAGCCCATGTGGGTCATGGTGTCCTGGATCATCGACGCGGTCTTCGGCTGCGGCCTCAGGAAGTACTTCAAAATTTGGCCCACCCACCACACGATCGGGTCGCCGTGCAACCTGGTCAATCGAGGCGCCAGGTCTTCGGGAACGGCAAGAGGCAGGAACGGCGGCCGAGGCGACAACGAATCGATGATGGGCAGATTCAGCACCTGAGTGCCCGCGTTACCTAAAAATCACACATGAATAACGGCAGTTTCAAATCTCCAACTAATTATTGGAGTCCTAGTTCCCCAACTGCTTCGAGCTACACTTAATGTCCGGGTTTGTCCCGATGAAAAAGTAAGAGCGTTTCATATTTCGTTACGTATACTTTCGCATTGGTTGATTAAACTTTACTGCGTCCAAAAAATGTTGGAAGATTGACAAAGTTGGGTACCTGGCCAATTGCTGACGCTCTCCCCGCTTGGTTCAAGACATGTGTCGCTGACGGGCTTGAAGACTTCCTCCCATCCAGGCTTGTGGTAGCGCCATCCTTTGGATTTTAAGATAAGCGTCCTCTTGGTGCCGTACGCGACCATGAAGCAGTAGACGGCATGGTGGAGTTGGCAACCGTACCCGCATCCCTTGAACAAGACCCAAAACGTGAGACGTGGCAACAGCGCAAAAGTTAACAATTTTTCAAAAACTAAAATAGTTTAACGACCACAAATTTCAGTTAAGTAGTTTTGGATAGTTAGTCACAAAAACTGCCAAAACAAAAACTATCAATATTTAAAAAAAAATGGTGTTCTAACTTTGTTCAGGCTGCAGACGATTTTCTTGGCGGTTTTACAATCCGGGGGGTTCTGCAGGTGCTGGAACCTCTTTTGCACCAGTTCGCTCAACTCGTTTGACTCTTTTTCCCGCCAGGTGGCGTAGCCGTCGACCTCCGCCAGCTGCTCGATATCGTGCACTAGCGACCTCTTGTGCTCGTTCCCTAAACTAAGCAAGTAGCCCACAGAATCGGCAATGTCCGGTGCCAGTTCTTGCGTTCTTTTTTGGACATCCAACAACCCGGAATGGACGAAATACCAAAATTCTTTCGTATTACTCAAAATGCGTCGTCGCAACAGTTCGTATTGGGCGTTAGGTTCTTCTTTCGGACTTATATAGCCTATTTGTTGGTTTTTGTAGGGATGCTCGGCTTTGGTTAGTCGATACTGGAAGTTTTCTATGGCTTCCTTCTGGTCACCTTTCAGAGAGCTGAAACTGGCGACAGTTATTGGAGAATTTCCACAAGCGAAACTTACTCCACATTGATGTCCTTGAATATGTCCTGGAGTTCTGAGTTTTGTCTTCGCAACGCTTCTAAATCAGCTAAAGCGCGAGTCAGTTTTTCGGAAGTTCTTGTGTCAAGAGACGTCATGTGGGTCCCTAATAAGGGGAACGCGGTAAAGAACAGGATCACGATCCAAACGAACAAAAACACTATAAGTAGTCGGTGCCATCCCACAGCGTTGATTTGCCTCAATATTGCGTTCATTGTCAACCGATTTCCGCCGCGTTTATCTAATCAGCCGGCACTACAGACATGGTCTTCAAATTTGTAGGGGAAGAGGCTACTTGTACCTATTAATATTAGTTGTTTCAAGGATACATTTGGTCCAATGACACGTTTTCAGAAGTGGCAGTCACAATTGCTTCAGAGCCATTTCTGGTCGGTCCTAGCGGAAGTACCGATGGTTGTGGTTTGTGGTTTTGTTTACGGCACAGCACTTAACTATAGGGCCACAATAGAAGCAACAATTGGCGATTGTAATCCACATCGGAGCAAAGGTTAATGGCATATTAAACATACAGCCGGGCTCGGTAGGCAGCCAACAATACATCACCTGTCATTGACATTTTGTGTTTCAAAACCAGAGGTGTAACAAGGGTCAGGGCAACAGGGGACGTAAGGTTTTTAGCACTTTAGCTACCGGAAGTACTGTTGCGTCGTTCGAAAGTGGCTATTGGTGCCTCGTTGCTAATTTTTCGAACCATTACCACTTTTCTTTTTACAATTTTCAAGTTTCACATGTGACCTAACCCAACTTTTTGCAACGGGAATACTCCCCGAAAAAATCCCCCTCATTTGGAGACACACGTAAGTAAAACCCGAAATTCTTTAAAAACTTGACAACTTTTCGATTGCAGGACCCGAGAATGTCGCAAAATTGCCTAAAATTGTGTGTTCGAGTTCTCGCCACGCAAATCAGAACCTCGTCTTCGCTCCCAAAACTCTCCCCGACCCCTGTTTATCGCGTCATTAGCTGTAAACGGCGCAAATTCGACCATTACAGCAACACTGTTTACGATAAATTTGACGAAGTCCCGTTGGCGTCCAAAGGATGGACCCACTCAAAATCGAAGGGCGACGTTTTCACCGTGAACCCGTTGCCCAACCACCAGGAAGAACAAACAATATCTTTCGGTAGTTTGGGAGTACATCCCGACCTAATCGCGAGTTTAGGCAACAAAGGAATTACGGCGGCCACAACGTTTCAGGCTCAAGCAATGCCGGCGGTAACTTCCGGTAAACATTTAATGATTGCGGCCGAAACCGGTTGCGGCAAAACAATTTCGTATTTACTTCCGATAATTCAGTCGTTGATCGGCCAAAGAAGTGCCGAATTGAACAGTCCGAAGGCGTTAATTTTGGTTCCTAATCGCGAATTGGCGTATCAAATCGGGGAGATAGCGCAGTACCTGTCGCAGCCGATCGGGGTTAAAACTCGGGTTGTTGTAGGGGGGCGCACTAAAAAAATAATGATGAATCCGGATTTTGATGATGTTGATGTTTTGGTCGCGACACCTGGCGCGTTATCAAAACTAGCCGCCGTGGGTATTTACAAGTTCAATGATGTTGGTGTGACGGTTTTGGACGAAGCCGATACTTTAATTGATGACAGTTTCGTCGAAAAGATCACCAACATCATCAAAAGAGTTTCACAGTCGCAAATTATTCTAGTGACGGCAACTTTGCCCAAAGAGTTTCCGGATATTCTCAAACCCGTTGAAGATGGCCTGGAGCGGGTAATCTCGCCGAAATTGCACAAACCCCTGCTGAATGTTACCCAGAAATTTTTGCGAATCAGCCGGTCGGTTAAACCGTCTTTCTTGCTCCAAGCTGCCAAAGTTAACAAGAGTCCCATGTTGATTTTTAGTAATCGGAACGAAACTTGTAACTGGCTGGCGATGTTTCTGCGGGAAAACGGGGTTCCTTGCGCCAACATTAACGGTGATATGAATTACGCAATTCGAATAGAACAATGGAACAGTTTTATTGGGGGGCAGGTGAAGATATTGTCATCGACCGACGTGGGCTCTCGAGGTCTGGACACCAAACAAGTCAAACACGTGCTCAATTACGACTTTCCAATTTACGCGGCGGACTATTTGCACAGAGTTGGACGCGTTGGCCGATTGGGCAACACCGAACGCTGCAAAATCACCAATTTCGTCGCGGGAGAAGGGGAGGTCCGGCTGGTGCAGAAAATTGAGGTACTTTTAGACATAGATACCTTCCACGTAACGACCAACAGCTCAGCTACACCACAATTCCGACTTTCGGTTGCACAAAGATAATTGGTTCTTAATGACGGTCATAAACCCAATTTTTTTTCGATGATTCCTGCACCTGAACAATTTAGGTATATGGGAACAAATATAATGTACACCAAATTAAACCATACATCCCTTGCACGGTCCACCAGAAAATTTAATGAGCATCAAAAAATCTAAATAAAACCCAAATTATTATACATCAGAAAATAAGAACATCACCACTAAAATAATTATGCTGAGTATTGTTTTACCATTGCTTACATTTTAAATTCTATATGTCCATCAATTTTACTAAATGTTCACCAAATTTAGAACGCTCAAGTTAACGCGTTTGTGCTGTACATAATAAATATTCGCGCTATCCATTTATATTTAGTGTTTCTCAAAAAAACTATTTATGCGTCAAATAATTATTCTATTACTCCAAAAATGAAATATGTTCGCGCATCTCTCCTTGCCGCTTGCGCTTCCAGACAAGAGGCACGCGAAAAAAGTTTTGTACAAGGTCAGTTCAGGGCCCTGTAATTTTTTTTTAAACACGATTAGAAATTACCACTAAAAGAAGTTTTACGTTTTACATAATGCAAGCCAATTACAGCAAAGCATTTATATATTACGGAAATCAATATATTTTTTTGTGCAAACCACTTTTATTTTTACTCTAATTTTCCTCGACCTAGCACATCTACATCAATAATTTTGCATAAAATTATTTACTATTTGCACAACATTTTATTGCTTGTGTTTTTTTAATCAACAAATAGTATTTTTAATTGCTAAATAATACAAGACACTGTCGAATATTAAATGTCTGGGTATTATGTTAGAATTAAATGCGGAATAAAATTTGGTGAACATTTAGTATTTATGGTCAACAAAAGTTATTTTGGCGAACAAAATATATAAAAGGTCAGCATTATGTCAATATTTGGTTGTCGCTTTAAATTATGCATTTTCTTAATTTTGGTGAGCATTTAGTATTTTTGGGAAATGAAAGTATTTTTTTGTATGAAAATATTGGGTAAATTTGGTAGACTGTTAAATACCCAATTTATATTATAGGCCCTAATCGAACCATTGAATATTCTCGCATGTTTTACTGTCACAACTTAGAAATACAAACACTTTTTTTTACAGCTTGCCATTAGGAAGGACCAACCGCTGACGAATGTTGATGGCAACATAACCAACATAGTTCAAAAGAAGATTGTACAAGGATTACGCCAAACTGTGTAGGTTATAGAAAAGCTTATTTTAATTTAACTGAAAAAATATACAACTTCAACTATTTATTGTTAAGTTCAACTGTCACTATCACTGCTGGAGGTGGTATCGTCACTCTCCTCGCTGTCTTCTCCCGTAATTTGCGTTCTCCGGTTTGGATTAGGTGGCAAGTCGTCATCGTCGTTTTCTTGTTTCCTTTCCTCCTTGTCGGGCACGTAGAAAGCTGCCGGCCATACGTTATCGTTCTTGAAGTACTTTATGTGTTCTTTGGTCAAAATTCGGACGATTTCCCCTTTGACCTTGTCGCCTTCCTCGATGGGTTCAATTAAAACGTAATTGCCGCGTCTGATCCATATACTTTTGCGGAATTTGGGAGGCATCGAAACTAAGTAGTTGGATCCGTCTTGGTCTTCGACGGCGTGAAGATTGTTGCCTCGGACGGCCACGACGCGAACTATGCGCTGGTTGGCGGTGGGGGCGGCGAAGTCGTCCATCTCTACTTCGCGCAGCACGTGCTTTCGTTTGCTGATCTTCGACATTCTGAAGAAAAGAAAAACTGGTTTAACGGCTAGATAATGTACAGCCGACAGCAGGGATAATGTTCACCTATCTGGATCCTTTACCCAGTAAATCATCTGCAGATGAAATTTAAATTTTAAAAGTGTGAGATGGACATTATTTCTGCTGTCGGTCGTACAAGGCGAGGGTTGGGATCCAGTCATTTGGCCATTTTTAAGAACTTTTTATGCAGTAATGACATCTGAAGCACTCTCCCATCTTTCTCTTTCTTGTAGTATTTTTACATTTCCTTCATCATCCTTAGAAATTTTTTATGCATTCATCGTATGAACTATTCTCCCATCTCTTTCTTGTATTTTTTTCATCACTTCCACCAGAGCTAATTTGCACAGGCAAAATAGCCTCGTTTTGAGCCTCTCGAACAGCCACCCTAGCATTCCTATCTTGAACACACTGAAATGGACCGGGGAGGTCAGGACCAACCATGGTAATATATCATTGGAATAAAACTTAAAAAGTTTATTTATTCAATACAAAACATTTTTCTTTAGAACTTAATAATCACATTCGCCCTTCAACTGTTCGTACCAGCGCGACTTCTGGCCGCCGGCCTTCTCGACAGCTTGGTAGACATCGAGAGTCTCCCCATAGGGAACGTTGTACCCCTTCTCGAGTCCGTGGGGGTTCGAGGGAGTTTTGCCGTCATGCTCCGCGTCCTTCCTCAAAACCGTGTCGATCTCCACAGACGAGAAGAACGCGACCGATTGCGGTAAATCGTAAATGCCGAGTTTACCCGAGCAAAAAGCTCGTGTCAAAAGGTTAGTCACGTGCATCGCGAGGGCAGCTTGATACTTGTGCTCTCCGGGCACTAAATAGCGGATTTCGTCGTGAAAACTCAAACAAAATCTGGCATTCTCTCCCATAATCCACCTCATGCAAACCAGCATCAAATGTAAAAAATCCACAGCCCCACTTTGAACCACCCAATTGACCCTGGTCGGTAAGTAGCGATCGTCCGCCATCGATTTCGGTTCTAGAGCGCGACTCAACCGACAGTTCAGGAAAGGAGTGCGAGGCTCGGGATCGCTAGCGATTGTTTCTAAACGGTTGAACATCGCCGATTCAGTGCCGCCAACCCAACGAGGTTTCCCGAAAATTTCCTCGATTTTCTTGCCGTTGGCTTTCGCCATTTCGAAAGCCTGCCACTTCGAATAGATTTTATCGGGAAAATTTCGGCAAAGTTCCGTTTTCACTCGAAATTGTTGTTTGCCTTTGGTTAACGCGAACATCGTCGTCGCTTTACGTCTGGCGTCGCTCTCCGATATCGAAGGATTGAACTGCTTTAGTAGTTTTTCGGCAAAATTTTGGCCCGCGCCGTAGATCCTGGCGTAATTGATCACTTTGGCGTGATCCCTCGAAATTCCGACGGCTTTGGCGGTTATGCTGTGCATGTCGGTGCCTTCGTTCTTGTTACCGCTGAGCGTCATCCAGCCGAAGGGGGTGGCTCCGTGAGTTTTGGCCTGATGCGCGTCCCCAATCACGGATGATATCCAAAGTTCCTGCGAGTCGACGTCGGCGCCGACAATGTTGTAACCAGGTGGCGCTTGAATCATGGAGCGCAGCTCCGATCCGACGCGTTCCGGATGCGCGTTCGAGGCCGTCATCCAAGTCGGTTCGACAGCGCGACGCGTCAAAGTTCCGCTAATCACAACTTGCGGCACTATAGCGCCCACAATTTCACCCGCCAACCCTCCGGGGAGACAGGAATCGTCCAACCAAACCACCATTTGGTCGAAGACGCGCGCGCGGTTGTTGCGCCAATAGGACAACATGCGGGCTATAGTCAGGACTTGTTCCGCGCTTTCGGTGTAACCGGCCAAGACGTTGTCGCTGAATTTGTTCAAAAAGTCTTTAGCTAGCGGATTACCAACGTTGTGACTGGCGCCGTTCTTGTGAGGCAACTTGAAGAAGTAGCAACAGTCCTCGATTTCGGTTTGACACCAAATTCCGGCACCCTTGTAGACGTTTTGGGTTTGAGCTTTGAGTCGCGAATAAAACTCTTTCCTCGTCAAGTCGTCTTGGACCAGGTTCGAGATGACCGGAAAAACGTCACTGCCGCAACCCTCTTTTGTTTTCGCGCTCAATAGCGGGCACTTTTCCAGAAGTTTGACGAGGGGCAATTTGCGGTCGCGGATTTCGTCGGTGAAAGGAACCAAAAACCCCCAACCCTTCCCAGCGACGAAATGCAACGGGTAACCTTCCCAAGTTAACGCCAGCAATTTGGGGGTGATTCGCATCGAAGCCCCGATTAGATGAGGCCCGGGCACCCAATCCGGACTCGAATCGGGCAACGTGCACAACTTCCGGTACCAATTGGGATAACCGGGCAATAATCGATTGATGCGAGTCACCAAATCTTTTGTTTTCCACAAATAACTAAACTTTTCTTCCAACTCGTCAACTTCATCATCGGAGTCTCGCTCGGGGGCTAAAACAATTTCTTTTTTGGCGATTCTTTTTTTAGACACCGCCTGCTTCAATTTAAGATTCTTTACCTCCCAATCCTGGTCCCATAACCACAAGTCTTCGCGGTACTTGTCATCGTGGAGCAACTGGCACGCTTGATCAGCTCGTCTGGCCAGTAAAATGCGACTTTCTATGTTCAAATCCTCAAAGGATTGTTCACAGTTAGTTATGTAACGATTCCAGTTCGAATTAACCGGTAAATACGCGGTGCTTAACTCCAACATCCCCGCTAACGTTACGGGATGGGGGAAGCGTTCGAGAAACATTGGGAATAATAATTGTAAAACTTGGTAGGTGGCGCTGACGTCATTGCTGCAATACTCCATTGTTTCCTGAAAACTGTTTTTGATATCAGCCAAAGTGCCTTCGACGAAGAGATCGCGGGTGGCCTTAGAAATTGTTTTGCCACAATACAACTTGTAGACTTCCCCCAAACTGTTGAGAGAACTGCAACTTTTCCACTGTTCGTCCTCTTCGTTCTCGGTTCCTCCCTTTAGAACGGCTCTTTGGTAACTGGTGACGCCGCTGACGCAAACGTGCAAACTCATCGTGTCAACGAATCGAGTTCCGGTTCTTTTCAGCCAATATTGTTCTTTGATTCGGGCGCGGTCGTACGAAACGTTATGTCCGACGATTACTTTGGGTTTCTTCATGTGAGAGTTGAGTTTGGAGCCGCAGTCGTTTTGGGTGCTTTCTATCGGGATCAGGACGTCGAGGGAATACTGATGGGTGGTCACTGGTTTACTGGCGCCCTCGATCAGGCTTTGGCTAACCCAGCCGTACCAAGCCCGACTGCTGACGGCTGTGGCCAAAGTGGGCGCTTTTCCGGCCGCCATGCAGACTTCAATGTCGAAAACCATGGCGGCTTCAAGAGGGTACGGAACGGATTCCGGAGGTTGTCCTGCCACGTAACGCGTCCACCCTATAAATATTTACTCTGTAGAGACTCTTGTTGGCATAATTTTGCACCGAGGCACAAATCTTCTCCGCATGCGCGACGGATACTTTTAGTTACAAAGTAGCCAACGGTACCAACATAACAGTAAAATAAAAACCACTTAAGATTTGAATTTTGCGGGCTTAGGTGGGCGGAGTTTGCGCATGCGGAGTTCTTTATCCCAATGTAATCGGTGTATTAAAAAAAATTATTTAGAAAAAATCCAACCTGGCTGCATTATCCATTTTTGGGGCTTATCAGGTAGGACCGTCAGCAGTTCCAGAACTAGGTCGCGGTAAGGGCCCAACTGGTGTTCGCCGATTGCCTCAAAATGCTCCTCGATGTTTCTCCCCAGAAGCGGGGGCAATTTAAAATCGATATCAGGGAGATAATCCTCTTTTTTACTGATCATTTTGTGTTTTTCCAAACTCAACTTGCAGTCTTTCAAAATTTCCAGGTTGCAGCTTTCACTGGTTTTGTTGCGGAAAACTTGCTTGTACATGCTCGACGATAACATTTGTATATTTAACTTGTTCGCGCGAGCCCCCTTGGGGAACTTGGGTTCCACTTCAGGAAGTTCAGGTAACTTGGGTTTCACTCCAGGAGGTTCGGCTAACTTGGGTTTCACTTCAGGAGGTTCGGGTAACTTGAGTTTCACTTCAGGGGGTTTCTTGCGCAAAAACTGTTTTTTGTTAGGGTTCGGCATGAACACTTTACGGGTCGAGTTCGATAATAATTTGGCCATCTGGTGCTTCGTCAAATAGAGAGTTTTCTTCTCCAACGAGCATTTTGCCCCACGAAACATCACAAATTGTTGAAATTAAGAGGAAAAGCGAAGTGGCGTGGTTTTTATAGGTTATGTTGACAGGTCGTGGCACTCGGGGCGATGACAACACTACAGGTGGTATGTGGTATCAACAAAATTGGGGCAAAACCCTACTTACCTCGCTTTGACTTCTGAAGATTTTGAGATATTCAACAGAAATAATTAACTTAATAATCTATATAATTATTTAAAAAAAAAATAGTTTGACAGTTACAATCGACGCCATATTTGTTTTAATTTCAAGCCGTGTCAAAAGCTACGGAATTTCAAAATTGAACCTTGCCGAAATTAAACTGTCTTTTGCTAAATATTTTTAAATTACACAGAACTGTCACTCCTTAACTTTAACTTGCTTATAAATCGATAGCCAGAAATTTCTTTAAACAAATGGACCATAATATTCGTTGCTTTTGAATTGCCGCAACTTGAGCCACGTTCGTCAAACGTCAAACTGACAGTTTGTCAACTAAGCGCTGGCGAAACGTCAAGCTCATGTCAAACCTCAAAACAACCCTTAAGCCAGGTAATTATCGTGCTTATTCCCAAACAATTAATTTGTTGTAAATTACAAGTCGATATTCGGCGATGTGGACATCGTTCCGTGATTAGCGACACAGTTTTGGACCGAGACTCAATAATGAATGGCGACACAAGCGATACGGGAAACGCGAACAACCCCTTCGTGTTCTTCGACATAAAATTCGGCGGAGCCAAAGGTTTGTGTTGATCGCAACGTTACGAAACGTTTAACTCAAATAGTTCTTGCAGCTGGCAGAGTTGTCATGGAGCTATTCAAGAATGAGGCCCCAAAAGCTGTTGAAAACTTCCGGGCTCTCTGCACTGGCGAAAAGGGCTTAGGCAAATCCGGAAAACCTCTACACTACAAGTCAACACGTTTCCATCGAGGTTAGTTGTCTAAAACTAAATAGTGACCGTTGATTCACGTCATTCTTAACCTGTCAAAATTCTCAGTTTTCTTCCCCCTTAAAATGCCTTGCGGCTGCGACGCTTGCACTACGAGCGGTTGTTGCGACGATTGCCTGCCTCGCGATGTACGCTCTTTGCAGCAGTGGCGCCGCGATTTTGCCGCCTTAAGAAACCAATGGTCAGATTACTTGATATGCGGCACAACCCTGAAAGGCCCCAATAATTGTTGTTGTGATTGTTGTTGTGAAACGAGTGGTTGCGAGAAAAGTTGTGCGAAAGGTCGGTTCGGTTTTGCGTTTATAGCGGATACTCCGCAGAAGAAGTGCCAGTTGCCTGCTGGATGGCAGCTAGAGATCTGCGACACCCCTTCAATGGTCGAATACCAGTGTAAACGTATGGTGGAATGGGCCAATTGTCCCCCGGTGATCGACGCGAAACGCGGCTGTCGCTGTCAACGACCCAAGGGTTGTTTGAAAAAATCGGGTTGCTTCAAAAAACTGGAGTTTGGCCAAAGTTGTTCATGTCAGGTTTCAGAGCCGCCGAGAGAGGACGCTTATTGTAACTGTACTTAGAAAACGATTACGATTGGGGAGTTTTTTTGAAAGTTTTCGCCTAGGTAATTTCGACGATTTTGAAAAAGTTGAAAACGAGGAGAATGCGCCTGGCAAAGAAGAGGAGTCGTCGTCCCCAAATTCCGCGCCAGTTTCTCAAAACCCCGAGTCGCAACTTCCAACAGCGCCCCCGCGTGCTCCCAGAAAACGCCTGCTACGCGCAAGAAGATGAGCAGAGATTTCCGAAACAAATTTTAATATGCCTCAATAAAGTTTAGAACTACAACTGTTACTTTTTTGCCAAAGGCGACCTTTAAGTTACACGCTTTGGTCTTTCAGTGGTACCCATGTTCATGGTTCAAGGAGGAGACATCACCAATGGGGACGGGACAGGAGGAGAGTCGATCTACGGCGAGAAATTTGAGGATGAAAATTTTAATATAATGGTAACTTTGACTTATATAGCTTCATCTGTTGCCGTTAATTTGAAATAAAAAAAATCAAAACTGTAAGTCACCTTTGGTGCTATGATCGGCATGGCTAAGGTAGTTTTACGAGAGCAAAGAGGTTTTGTCAAAAATTGCTCTGCTTTTCAGGCCGGTAAAACAGTTTCCTTATTCCAACTTGTGGTTGCAGCATGACAGGGTGGGTCTCTTGGGGATGCCGAACAACGGCCCTAACACCAACAATTCCCAATTCTACATCACGACTGTCCTCTGCTCCCATTTGGACGGCATCAACGTGGTGTTCGGCATCGTGCGTAAAGGTTTGAACATAATTTTAGAAATGTCCGAAATAGCCCGAGAAAACGATATCCCGTTAGAGGTAATTAGCGGCGAACTTGGAGAGAAAAAAATAAAGCGATCAATTCCAGCCGATTGTAATCGATAATTGCGGAGAGTTCAAGCCTGGCGATCAGTGGAATATTGGAGAAAATGACGGCACAGACGACGTGTATCCTCCTTGGCCTAACGATTGGGACATCGAGTTGAGCAACGCCGGTCAAATGGCCGAAGAGGCAATAAACAAAATTAAAGATTCTGGCAATTATTTTTATCAAAAAAACAATTTTATCGATTCTGAACGGAAATATAAGAAAGCTTTAAGGTATATCGATTGGTTGATAGGAATCGACAAGAGCTACAACACTAACAAAATTGACACGTTACGGCTCAATTCTCTTCTCAATTTAGCCGCGGTGAGGTTGAAGAGGCAAAAGTATAAGGGCGCCCTCGAATTATGCAACCAGGTCAGCTAATGCCGGTAAAGGCGTTTCCTGTTTTAATCTATTTACGTTTTAGGTGATAACAAAGTATCCGAACAATGGAAAGGCTTTTTATAGGAGGGCGCAAGCGAGGCTGGCGCTTACCGATTACGATAATGCTCTAGTCGATTTGAATGTGGCCGGGAATTTGCATCCGAAAGACAAAAACATACAGACGATACTGCACATCGCCAAGAAACACAAGCTGAGCTACTTGAAGAAAGAGCGGCATTTGTTTGCCAAATTATTTAAATAAAGTATTATAGGTGTTCGTTTCTTTAAGTTATGTTATACAATATTTCAAATTTTAATATAGGTGGGTAAAGATGATGCACTAGTTCTATTTATACCTAGCACTACTATTTGGTTTCAATGGGGTTCTGGCCTCATGTGGGAGGTTTTATTAGACCCCTAATAAAACGCTTGAAGCGTCCTCTCTTGGCCGAGGAGACAATAACATTATCAGCCGAGTTCGCAGGAATCTCCGTTAGGTTGCGCCACTATTCTCTTGATTTTAAATTGCAAAAACTTCAACTAGTTTTTCAAAGTTCGAGATAAGACCGAATCTCGGTTCATTTCTGTCTTCTTTCGTGAAAATGTCGGCACAATACGGGGTGGGTTCTGTCTCTGGAATGTTGGGACGTCGCCGTCGTCAGATCGTTGGGACATTTGGCATCTCTAAGGGGGCTATCAGACGGTTGGCTCGAAGAGGCGGCATCAAACGTTTATCGGAGCTGATTTACAATGAAGTTCGAGAGGTCCTGTGGGTGTTCCTTTAGACTGTTCTTCGAGATGCCATTACCTACACGTCCCATGCGAAGAGAACCACCGTGATGGTGACCGACGTTCTTCACGCTCTCAAGAGGCGAGGACGAATCCTGTACGGATTCGACGACAACATGTTTATTTAAGAAAATTAATAACAAACTATGTTTTAAGTGTGACTAATAAAGTTATGTAACCAATTGTCGCCTTATTTTCGAATCAACCTAGAAATAGAAGCAATTAGTTAAAACCGAAAATGTTGGTTTTAAGTTAAACAAGTTCTGAGGTTGCAACCTAAGGGGCGCTGCCATTATGGCTTGATTTTTAGCTTTTTACCAATTGACTGCATCGTCCCTTTCAGAAGTACTCGCTTCTCTATTGACTCCTGCCTCAAACAAGGAAATATGGTCGAAAGAAACTTTCTTATCAGTCAATTTTGGCAAGTGCTTTTTGCGGACAGCTACCTTCTCAAGTTTCTTTCTTTCAACAATTTCGTCGAAAATCATGTTCATGAAAAAGTTTGACAGAAATAGCATCACTACAAGGGAAGTAGAAGTAATGTTCTCTAATGTAAATGATAGTACCGAAAATTAGAAAAAGCGACCAACTAAGGCCTAAAACGAGCACTAGCTTCATGGTGCGGAGCTCGTTCAAAACTATCACTGCAGCTATGAATAAGAATACAATATAAACGAAAACGTGCATGCTGATTTGCCAAGAGTATTTTCGGTTCTGAAGAAGCATAGTGAGGGGTCAATCATTTTGTTAAGTCAAGTACTTACTTTAGCGACATAAATGGTTATGTATGTGACGTTAATGCAAATGACCAAGTGGCAAACACAGAATATGCCTAGGGCCGAAAAGGTTTTTGGATTTTCTATAATTTGTTGGATCCCAACAACTAAATTTATCAAGCAAAGTAGCTACAACAATCAAATTATGACGAGGAAAATGTGCGTTAATCTGTTTTACCAGGGAAGCCAGCATGAAGAAGAAGAAGGACTTTCTTTTGTTTTCTTCCTGCATTTGACACGGGCCACATTTTTCCATTGCTAAAAAATAGTTGTTGCCAATGCGACACTAAAACTGAATGGCAGGTTTACTAGATTCTATAAAATAGAATGCGGTCAGAGGAGCCAATAGATTACGTAGCTACTACGCTTTTTTGGAGCAGTGTAGAGATTGTAGTTTCTTCATAGAAATTCGTCTAAATTTTGTATACAGGTTGGTCGCCTGAAAGGTAGGCAGCCAGGAATACATTTAGTGCAGTTTGATTAGGTGGTGTCATCAAACAAGTGTTCACTTGAACCTTTTCTTGAGAATAGCGTCACAAAAGCAATTGGTTAGATAAAATATTTAATTTCTATTTAATCCTTGATTACAATCGATTCAATTTACCTACGGTAATAGATATAAAAATACAAAGAAGCCTTCTTTGGTATTATTGGCAATAACATATCTTCTATATTTACACCTATATACAATTAATGGGTACAAACTTAATAAATTACTATGATAATAATAAAAAAATAAAACCGAGGTTTTTTTTCGAGCCGCCATTTACAATCGCATAACCAGACAAACGAAATTACCAATAGAATAAATTAAAGCTAAAACCTAAATTACTTAAGTACGATTTGTCTGGTTCTCACCCTAGCTAAACTATACACAACGTGTTGTCTTTACAAACAGAGATTTGGGCTTCCTGCATAATCCTCAGCCGGGGTCCCAACGGCACCCCCATCTTCTGGAGCCTCTCCTCGCTCAAATAGGGAAGTTCCACCATCCCCACTCGTTCGTTCTCAAAAACGTTTGCGTATTTCTGCAATGACCACATATGAAAGATTTCCTTATTGCCCAATTGCACCAACAACAATTCCTCAATAATTAAAAACCGTTGACGAGTTTCAATTGATTAATGTTGGTGCAACTCGCCGATTATGATTAGCTTACCTCATAGCCCAACTTTCTTAAAAACAGCCTCAATAATGGCGGCTCATCTCCAAAAAACTTCGTTAATTTCTTGACTCTCGCCGGATTCGCCAAAGTCGGAAGGTCCTTCGAGGTGTTGACGGCTCTCGACGCCGACTGCGATCTCACGCTCAACATGTTAGTTTGCGTTCTCAACGCCGCTATTTCACCTCTGATATTTTCCATTTCTTGTATCATCAAGTGTTGAGTTCGCATTTCCGACGATAAGTGAGCCACTGATCTCGCTAACGTTACCACGTGAGATTCGAGACGTTGAAACCTTTTGTTGATACCGCGGATATCCCTCACTTTCTTTCGGTCTTCATGGGCCCGTCTTTTGTCGCGAATGGGACGACTGCTGACGGAACTTGAAGGTAGCGACGACATGCTGCCGTATCTTCGTTTGCTGAATCTGGGATCGGAGGGTTGGTAGCGGCCGCTGTATTTTTTCACGCCTAAAAGCTTGAGGACCTCCGAGTACATGGTTTCGAGGCCTTCGAGTTGCTTGCGGATGGCTCGGGCGTCGGTGGTGCTGATGTCGCCATCTGAGTCGCTCTGGCCGTCCAGCATTGATTCCAGGTCGAGGGAACGGGTGGTCGTCGACGTTAAATCGGTGGTGTCGAGGCCGAAGACTGGAAAGAGAAAACGACCCTAAGAATTTTTTTTGAAAATTCCTGAATGCAGGCAAAGTACAAAGGTGGTGAGGAGTGAATTGGGTTTATGAAGACGCTATTGGCTGTAATCTCTTCGTGTTGGAGAAAACTAAATTTTTTTCTAGAAACTTACTTTGCTTTCCTCTCAAGACTGCGTTGTGGTCGAGCTTTTTGGCGCTCCTGTGCTTCTGGTTGGAAATGCCGTGCCATCGGGGGTTGCCTGTAGAGTCCCTCCCTGAGTGCAACTTCGATGATTTGACGTATCCCTCGTAATCAGGTTTGCTCCCGTATGGTAAACTGTAACGCAACGTTGTAAAGAATAAAAATGGCAATGGTGGAAGGTCGCACCTGCTGTGCTTGAACCTGGCCGAGTTCCTCGGGGTCATATTTGGGGACGACTGCTCGCCCGGGGACAACGGCGGTAGAGGGGGTGTCATAGAAGAAATACTTTCACTAAGGGTTGAATTGGCTATTCCTGGGTTGTTACTTTGCAACGATAACTCGTGGAGTTTGGGTTCGAGGATGTGTCGAAGCTCGTTTTCAACAATGTCCACCCATTCGGAATCGTGACCTGCGAATCAATGTTAAAACCTATTTCTTATTTAATTTGAAAGTAATTACCAGCTCCAATCATGTCTCTGTAATGGTTTCCTTGTCCAGTATCGCAAGTTTCCCCATTTAAATCGATGCATCCAGGTCTTCGGCCACTGCTGTAAGCAGCGCTTCCCCTTCCCGAATCCGCATTAGAAGAAGATTGTCCTCCTGTTTTGTCATAATCTGAACTAGCAGCAGAACCCGGCGTATTCTTTTTCCCTCTAGCATCTTCCTCATTCTTCGATCGTTGCCCAACATTGTACACGCCTTCGATTTTTCCAATTTCACCCTCCAACCGTTTTCGGGGAGACCCTTGCAAAACGTCCACTTTACTGTCTTCCTCTTGACCGTTAGTTTCGGTTTTATTGTTGTCTTCGAGTCTTCGTTCTTTCGAATTGTTTCTCTTCAAAAATCCGCCATCATCACTGTCCTTCTCCGTTTCCAGGGCCGTAGAGGACGATGGGGCTTCCATGATGTTACCATGGGAACTTCGACGGGCTGGCGCAGGAGCGGCTTGAGGCTGAGGCCGGTGGTCCTGAGGCTCCAGTTTGGTTTCGTCTTCATAAGCCAGTTGGGGGTGGGAGGCGGCGCGACGCGCTTCAAAACTCTTTTGCCTCTGACTGTCCCGCTCGATTTGCTGGGCGCTGCGACGCTCCATAGCCGTCGGCTGGCGGCGCTCCTCTTTCGCTGCCTCCTTCGACGCCCCAAACTGAAAAGCAACATTCATTGTCACATCTTAGGAACCTGCTAATAGACTCCCATCATCTTAACTGTCGATCTTTGGAAAAGTTTGAAGGTTCCAAAGAGAATTGATTGGAAGATCCAGAATTATACTTAATAGAGTCTATACAAATAAAACTTGTCAGTGGAAGTAGTATATACCTAACCCTGACCAACGAGTATATACTATACCATACTGCACCATGTTATACTATACCATAATATACCACACTATATCGTATTATACCGTACTATACCATACTACAGACATCTACTCTATTGACGACTGTGGCTTACCGGCGGGTGGTGCTGCATTTGGACGTAGTTCTGGTCCCTGTTCTGCGGCACCACGAACCTGCTGCCGGGCCTTTGCGGCGTCGCCCCGTACGCGTTCTGGTAGTAAATCTGTTCTTCGGGCCTGGTTGCCAAAACCTCCTGGGACCTGGCCTGCATTAGTTGTTGACTGTAGATGCTCTGCTGCATCTTAATCTGCTGATTAAGCGCCTGCTGCGCCAACATATGCTGCTGGATCACGTGCTGATTATATTGATGTTGTTGATGTGAAATGTTGGGATCGACCCTCGGCTTCCCGTAAATTCCTTGTTCCCCCTTCTTGTCGGCCGGTTCCTCTCCGATGTTCCTTTGACTCCGTCTGAGTTCTTCGGCGACGTTGTTCAAACCAGGAGTTTCTTCCGTTTTCTCGTCGCCGTTGTCTTTGTTGCTTTTGAATCGACTCGAGATGATGTCTTTGATCGTGTGATACGTTTTGGTCATAGTTTTGGTGTTTTTCGCTTCTTTGCTTGGATCTTTGCTGGTTTCTATTTGAACTGTGACTTGTTGCTGGGTGAATTCTTCAGTTTGGTAAGGTCTCGACGGTTTGGGTTCAGCACCGTGCCAGGAGGATCTCGGTACTGCACCTGTCGACATGGCGGTTTGGCCATTGTAGTACTCTTGGGCGGGGTGGTAGGTGGCGCGGAAAACCGGCCCGGGAGGGTCGGACTGCTGGTGAGGGGTCTGCACCACGCCAGAGTGGTTCTGCAAATAATCAACCATCTGAATAAGACCAAGAATAATTACTAACTGGAAAGAAGGAAAATTGTGGTTGAGGGGTTGGTTTGGACGTTGGCTTACTGTTACTGCGTCCGGATTTAAGGCGAACTCGACCATTATTCCTCAACATCCGCCGGCACTCACCGTAACGAACGAAACAATACTGAGGCTCGCTTAAGTTAAGCATATTCAAAAGAACAACGCCATCTACACCGCGGAATATAAACAATTCCCGTAGATAATATCTTTCTGTGGAAACCCAATCGGACAAGTGTGTAGAGGAGGGTAACCCGAAAGGCCGGCAGGGATCCGCCATAATTGAGCGTCTGTCTTATAAATATAAACACTTATTACGATGCATTATGTATAAGACGGATGTTACGGCGCATTTTAATTACCATATTCGAACCGGCCTAGCGACGGTCGGTCGTTGGAGCCGACGAAGAAGAGGAAGAATTTCGGACCTCGAGAGGTTTCGCACGTTTAATTGCCCCAGAGCAGGTCGTGGTTTGATGTGGAGCCGAAATCTAATTGGGAACAGTAAATCAGCCGACAAGGCCAATTAGCGACTCGTTGAGACCCAGGAAGCGGCCGAAGGAAAGCAGTAAACCACTCCGGCCCAGGCGCCGAGAATTCGCAGAAAAAGAAGTTTCCTACCAACCGCAAAAGACCAGAAGCTCTACAAATATTGGTAGAAAAGTTTGATTAAAAGAAGTTAAGGCATGAAGGAGAAAAACTACAAGTTGCAACAACTTTGACAGAGAAAAGATGTTTAGTAAAAAAGGTTAGAAAAGCTATGCGAGTTAAGATTTTGAAAGAAGAAAGAAAGTTTAGTAAGAAAACTATGCAAGTTACAAAGACGTCGGCAGAAGAGGCAATGTTTGGTACGAAAAGTTGGGTTATGTCCGGTCTGCGGTGCGGGTTCTGCTGGTGTCTTTTGGCGGTTCCCACCGGCCCCTCCCGGCGGCTGAAATTCCCAGCAATCGCGGAATTAAGATTCCGCGTTTATAGAAGGCAATGTGCCCGTAGTTACGAAGAACCTCGCGTGTTCGAAATCGGACGTGATCGGCGTGCAGAAGCTCCATTAAAGCTACAAGGTGAGAATTCTAAAAAGCTCACCTGGTCGGGGCTCAAAATTTGGTGGGTCTGACCCTGCGTCCAGGCAGCCATCTGTTTGGGGGGCACGTCGGGGGCGATGGCGCCCTTCGTCCTCTTCTTGTAATCGTGCAGAATGGGGATCTTGGAGTTCTTGTCGGTGCTCGACAAGATCACCTCTCTTTCGATCTGGAAATTAATCGAACTCGGATTAGTTGCGCTGCTGGGCAAGACTCGGGAGTAAACTAATTACCGATTTTAACGAGCCGCAATTAGCCGCAGAAAACTTGAAATGGGTTTTAACTCCCGAGCAAACATTAAACGGCATTCTACGGGTCGACGGGGACATTTTTTGAATGATAAATTAGAACGGCAGAGGCTCGAGATGACGTCTTTTAAGTACCTGACGATTTTCGATGATAACATCTTCATCCGAGCGGTTAAACACGTAATCGTTTTCAGTTTTTTCTAATTCACGCCAAATGAAACAGGAGCTAATTGAAACACTCTGTATCATAATTGTGTCAATTTGCAACTGTGCAACTTCTTATCGCAGAGTTATTAAATACAGTGTGTGGCCATTAAATTGCAATTAGATTAGGTCGCCACAGTCCAGTTACGGACACATGAAATTCTTCGCAGATCATCAACTCACTTTTAACATAGACACTAATCAGAAAGTTAATGTTCCTCGAACTCGGAAGTGACAAATAATGATGTAAAAAAAGTTTTCCTACCTACTACAACATTTTTTTGCAATTATAGAAAAAGTTCTCTTTTAAGTGATAACAACTGCGTTATCACTGGCGGACTGTCACAAAAAGTAAAAAGTGTGGGAAAACAAGATTGTGTAATAGAACATCAATTATTTTGAATTGCTTTCATCGAGCTTCCCGTAATAACGCGATTAATCTCTTTAGCTTCGAACTACATTATTCATCCATCTGCTTTGTATCGAGAAACGTCAACAGGTGATAAATGTGTATGAATTAATTACTATCACTGCGTGACTGGTTACACGACTTTGAATTTCTGTTAAGTTACGAGAAGACAGACCGGAATTGACTTAACGCTTGTTCGCCTTGTGGCTCTCAAGCCAAATTTTTGATTTGTTGCCTCTTTTAGGAAGATACCTAAACAAGAAAGACAAAACAGCATCGCGCATCGATGTGGCGTTTGAATTGGTGCAGTGGTGGCCAGTTGAAAGTTGACGAGTCTCGTAAACCTTTTTCTGGCCGCGACTGCACCGGGTCCATTACGCTTTCTTTCTTCGCCCCCGTTTCGGCATCTTGTCCAATTATGACGGCAGATGAACGTGCCGCGTTTAGCAGGTCGATTGTTGGTCGTTTTGTGTGAAAAACTACGGTATCAACACATACCTCACAAGACGTCCGAACAAAACAACGAAACACCAATAATGGCGGACCTAACGTTAGTTGCTTTTGTTCTCGTCTTGCGGAAACAATGTGAACGTTCCCAGGAACAATTCACCGGCTGTCATAACAAAAGTCCAAAAACTCGTCCCTAATAGCGACACGCCATACATGAGACGGCGCTCTTTCACACCACAATTAAAACGAAATCAAAAAACGCCATTCACGGAGAGCCGCGGGAAAAGCGACCGGCTGGACCGAAAATGACGCCCTCACAAGGCAAGATTTTCGAAATATTGGCCGGAGAGACGTTGGCAAAACAACCCCCGAGGCATTGACACCAAATAAAAGTCTTATTAATAAAAAAGTCTTTGTTAGTCTTTGATACCAAATAAAAGTGTTATGAATAAAAAAGTCTTTTTTAGTCTAATGTTAAATAAGAAGAGTTCCAGTCTATAGATCCAACAATAGAAATTTTGAAAATTTGAAATTGTCTCTGACGCTTGATTCGTTCGGCGTCTTCATGTCGACCTGCGACGTCCGGCTATTGTTTCTTCAGATGGGACATGGCGTTAAGGCCTGGATGGCACCGGCAACCTTAAGAGTTCGTTCACACCGCCTCTGCACGCTTCTTGCGCGCACTCTAAAATCATGAATAAATCGACGCGCTCGACCCGTTCTAATACCACTGGCAATAGTTAATTAACAATTTCTTATCGGCAGTTAACTTACTGGAAATTTGCTGGAGTGCGTGTGGAGCCCCTGGGGGGTGGCCGGACTGGAGGTGGCACCGGGGGCGTCTAGACCTGTTGCTCCGGGGATGCTGGGCTCGTTGTACAAGGGATAAGGGGGCATCCTGTAGGGGGGCGGTGTGAGACAGTCTGATTGTTGAGACTGGACGGGCTGTTGGGGAAGAGGTTTTGGGGGTGGCACCGGCTTGTAGGGCCCATAACCTTCCACCTCAACTGAAAAGAGAAATTGACTCAATTAGTTGCGGTTTCCACCAAAAAATTGTTGCTCCACAGCCCAATTATCGTCCGGTTAGTTAGAGTTTTGCATACCGGATTACTTAAACGGCGCTTCAACCTCCCTGCAGCAATTATCGCGGCCTCTAAGTAATTGGGGATGACGCGAAACAAAGAAACAACTAAAAATATTTCCAACGATCGCTATTAGCCGGGAACTGTAGCGAACTTGCCAGAAACACGTCGAGGAAAAAAATTAATAACAGATAAAGTTTATGCAAATATCATCCACGCTATGCAAATTGCCAAATTAACATACTTGAGCCGTGTAAATTTAACGTAATAGTTAATAACTTCTTTATTCAGGACTTTCACGCATTTATTGGGTAATTACCCCAATTGCGGGACGATTTTTGATGAGATGGGGGTTGGGGGTTCCCGACCTACCGAAAGCGCTGGTCTTGACCACTCTGGCGATGCCCTCATTCTGGTTGACTTCGGTTTCGGGCGCCGACAGCGGATTCAGCGAATTCTGCGATCTCCTCAGTCGTTCTCCCTGTTTGACTTGACGTACAGTTCGACCCGTTGCCATCACATGGTGGCATTCTCGCAATTGCACCCCCGGTCACATGGCGCCAAATTCGGAAACTACCATCAAACCGATGGCTTGAAACTTTGCCGTTAACTAAACAGTTCTGCGTTGTTTGGGTTTTGCCGCGACATTGACGTAACGTATACAGGAAGTCGACTTGCCAATTTTTGCCAATTACCCGTCACCTTGGGCGCAAGAACCAAGCAATTTTCTGCTAGTAAATAAGTAAACACCAAAAGTCGTCTTGAAAAGATTTATGTGTGTAAGTAGTTGAATTCCGCGAACACCTTCCAGATGTAAATTGAATCAAGACATGAAGAGTCCGACTGGATGGGTTTTATGGTTCCAGTTTTAAAAGTTGGGCTTGTTCGGGGGCAACTGTCGCAATATTTGAACGTTGATGGTATTGTGAAATGGCGTCGCTAAAGTCTAAGTTCTCATAATTACGTATTGCTGAGTACGTCGTCGCGTTTATAATTAAATTTAATACTCGGTTCATTCACCGCAATGCTCGAGATTTGCTGCAATGAAAGCGTGAAATTTACCAACTCGACCATTGT
This sequence comes from Schizotus pectinicornis, assembly GCA_951805265.1. Classification (NCBI taxonomy): domain Eukaryota; kingdom Metazoa; phylum Arthropoda; class Insecta; order Coleoptera; family Pyrochroidae; genus Schizotus; species Schizotus pectinicornis. The sequence continues at coordinate 4,135,215 of OX638206.1, forward strand.
GAGGATGAGAAAATCATATTTCTCAGATAGCACCAGGCTAAATTCAGTAATGGATTCGTCGTTTTGCAAGATTTCTCGCCAACAAGAACCTCTGGAAGTGACATGCAGAACGAGAACAATAACGATCCGAATTCAGCTGACAAGATCAGAAATGATAACAACTAATGAGCTTTTCCGGAAATTAATTGCCACCTGCAACAACAAGAAGGAGGGGTAAGTCAAGCATGGGCCGCAGAGAGTGGCGAGAAGAAGAAATTTCTGGATGGATTCAACTCCTCAAACTTGGCACTTGGAGTTTAGGGACCATCAAGTGGTTTTGAAGAGTGCCAAGTAAGATACGGTTGATGCCAGCCAGAAAAACGCCATTCATGAACCTCCTGTGGAAGATGGTGGGGCAACAAAAGAAAATAGACGCATATAAATCATCTTTAGGCGGCCACTTTCAGGGGGCTGTAGCTCCTTTAGCGGAGGCTTAACTGGAAAACTTTATAAAGATTTTTGTCATTGTTTGATTTGCTTTTCTGCCCTTAAATTTTGAATACTCACGTTAGGTAAGTACATCTTGTATAGGCTAAGAAATATGAAGTCTTTGAAACAGATGCCAAGAAAGAGGAGATCTTGTAGGTAGAACATCATTAAATCGTTCTGATGATGGAATTACATGTAGAAGAAATCTGAAGATTCTTTCTAAAAATGAAAGAAATGTGAAGATTAACAGTAACAAATATAATCAATAGATGATGGAATACATGTAGAAGAAATCTGAAGATTCCTCCTAAAAATGGAAGAAATGTGGAGATTAGCAGTAATAAATATAAAGGCAAATCAATAGATGGTAGGTGGAAGGTGATGATGAAGCTTAGACCTCAACAAGAAGAATCAATTTCTCTTTATGCAACACAATTTTGGAGGCTGCTAAAAACATAAAAAGTGTGGACAATAAAAACGTGTCTTCGCCATGTAACAATAACTTTCCTGGTGGCCAATGGCCAATTGTTGAAACATTGTGGGTTAAGTGGCAATGCTCGAGCATTGAGTCACACAATACCACCAAAACAAATACCTGTATTGCCTTTTATATTGCGACACTTTCTCTTATATTATTTAATTGCAAGCTACTTTCCTCTATTGTTGCCGCACCGAATTAGGCCAAAGCCTAATTGGGCTAGAGCCTTCAAATGCCGTAACCATCAAATTCGTCCGAAAATGTCAAGCATTCCCAAATCTCTTTAACGCAGAACTATCTAATCAATGGCAATTCCGTAAATTCCTACCTCGTGACCAACACTCCCTTATTTTAATTTTTTTCAGCACAAAACCCACTTTTGACGAAATCGACGGAAACCTGTCTCGAACTCGCGTACTTGCGATCTTACTTCTTGCGTAATCACCTATGCACACACCACTACTACCATCGATGGGTTTTAATTCGGTCGCCTCGGGGGCCAGTTCAAACTTTCGCGGTCATTCGCGGTTCGGTTCCGGGCTCGTCCGTGCCAACTGCCAAACTAACCGACGTATAGTATTGTTTTAGTGAGTGCTCGAGTTTAAGTGGGGGGTTTACTGATCTCGGATTAACATAGAAAAGCGGGAAGTCGGGCCTCTCTCCATCTAGAAGCGGCCTGTCACGCTTCCTCGGACACCGCAACAACTCGGCCATGGAGGAGCCCCATCCAGAAGACACACTTCATTACGGACACAATACAAACGAAGCCCAGTTGAGCGGGGCAATAAACCTAGAGGCCGATTCCGAAACTTCTTTTCTTCCCCGCTTCAACGTGAAGAAGTTTACTCCTTCAATGCAACCCCCAACGACGCCACGGGTAGCAAAGAGCCCTATTGCGTATCCAAGATACGCGATTTGGTGGCGCCGGCAGCGCCGCGGGCGCGAGGCGGCCGAAAGAGGAGTTGCGCTGTTGGGGTTTACCCACGGCCTGTCAGACCTGCCAACCGCAAGCACGCAAATCTAATCTACGTGCGGTCGCGTAGGCTAAACATGTGTCCGGTGGCCAAGGCTCGGTCAATTTCCAAGGTACTAAATCGTCGTTGTTACTCCCGGATCAGCGACAAAGAGCAATTATTGTCGATTCGCCGTCGAAACGCTGACAAACATAGTAAGTTTCACGTGTACAAACGGCAGACAAATGTTGCCAACTTGCAATCAATTAACGGGAAAGGACAACAATGGCTAAAATGGTAATTCGACGGATTGGCCTGATCAATGGACGTTGCCGTGTTTACAGATGCTCTAAAAGGGAATTAAGATTTTACGGTACAAGTTCGCATGTGATGCTGCGATTACTCCGAACAATCCCTAACAGTATGTCAGTTCGCGCGTAACACATCCAACACATGATAACATTGGACCGTTCTCATGTCTCACAGGACGAAGAATAACCTGCGTGCACGTCGGAGTTATTGGTAATTGATTTTTTACGGTACTCGGCAATTATTATTACAAGAACTACGCAGTTAATATGGCGTTATGGACGGATTGTTCTAAGAACTTGAGACAATGGAATAATTGGTTAAATAACAGGAACTGGAAAAAACGCAGCCCAATCACCAACAGGTCGTTATTACTATTAACAAGGAACGTTAATCACACGAAAAGCTCTTCTTGTTGTCACTTTCTATCCTATCGCTTTTTAATTTCACCAGTTTCTTGTCTTTGCCGTGTCAACATCTCTAGTTTTTATTCAGCAGCTAGTTCTTAGGTAGTTGGAAATTAACTTGATTTTTCTCAACGAAGGTGGAGAAGACCAAAGACACTCTTGGAGATGAAGAATAAAGAAAATGTAATTGAAAATGATGAAACATTGGGCGAAAATTGAAAATTTGCAGGAAGAACTATTTTTTGAAGCACAGAAATGTAGCAAAGGAAAACTTCAATCTGACAACCTCCATAAGTGTAGGAAGAAAATGAACTTGAAGATTTAAGAACCAATAAATTTTTTGAGGAAGGATTGCCTCATTAAGATTGGAATGTGCTCCTAATTATAATTATTTTTGGTCATTGTTTACTTTACCCACTCTTCGATTTTCAAAAAACTAATTACACCAACGCATTCGTCACCCATGTATACATTACGAAAATCAATATCTTTTCTTGTGCAAACTACTTTTATTTTTACTCATTTTCCTTGCCCTAGCACATCTTTTTTTTTTCCTATAAATTTTGCAGAAAATTATTTATTATTTGCACAACATTTTATTGCTCAAAATGGCATTCTAATGATGTTTTACGATGGTTTCCAAAAAAAACAGCACAAAAAGCGAAGAGTGGAAATTGTAAACAATTACCTTATTTTTAATTAGTTATTTATGTATCAAGGGAATAAACACCGATTTTAATTCCGAGAATGTAAGTAATGCACGAGGCGAAGCCGAGGGCATTTTCATTCGAGGGATTAACGATGTTTATTCCAGAGATGCATACAAAACTTTCTTTCCAATCGTTTAAGTTAATAATAATAATAAATTAGAGAAGAAATAATTGTTATAATTGACAGATACCTAAATAAAGTTGGCTGACGTTATTATGGAAACGAGTTTCTTTATGTTAGGATCGGCATTTTTTTTACTTTATAAATATAAATAAATATAATAATAATAAAATATAAATAAATAAATAAATATATTATAAATAAAGTGGCACTTTATTCCCGGTTGGGAAAAAAAATATTAATTTTGTTCCACATCGGTAGATAAAATAAAAAGACCAAAATTGACAGTCCCGATTTGGTGATTTTAAGAACAAGACCCGGGTGTGGCCTGTGGCCAAATTCCGAACATTGGGCAAGCCGCATCTTTGGGGGCGTGGGCGGCCATTTAAACACTTTCAATTTCGATAAGATGCAAGGTGGGACGTAATTACTAATTAAAGGTGATACACGTGTAAAATATGCGAACAAAAACCCGATTCATTAGCCAATTTAAAATTGTTGTTGCAGTTTTGTTCCAATTAAGTTCGAATGAATGCAAATCGACTTCTCCCAGTCAACGTGAATAACGATCAACATTATTATAATAGACGAAACGGTACTTAAAATAAACGAATATATTAATACAAATAGCGCAATAATCATAAAACAATTAAGAAAACGTTAGGTGGTTTAAAGGAGACCGTGCGACCAGAAGCTAGAGGAACCACGCTCGGCTAACCTCGACGACCAGAAACCACTATCGCCGCGTCATTTCCAAAATTTCAAAATCACCTTGGTTCTTGGTCCAGTCGAGTTTGCTTACAAACAAGAACAGCGATTTAATTCGGAAGATTGATGCGGATTGCTGCTGATGACTCCATAACCATTTGCGGCGAAGAGGATCGCAACAGAAATGGAAACTGAACCGAGAACAATGATTCGCATTCCGGAAATTGTTCACATCGTCGCCTCTTCGACATAAACGAAGAAAAGAAAAAGTATTTACAAAAATGACACTAAAACAATTGAGGGGCTCGGAAGGAAAACTGAACAACGAACATCGGTAGGTATTAGCCGAACTGTTGCCGGGAAAGCTAATAACAATAATAATAAGGCAATGGCGGAAATTGCGGGTTTCCACCGCCGACTCGCTTAAGACAAGTGGATTTTACGACTGAGGTGTAGTTGTTGAGGACAGCAGTAAAATGGGTTTAGAGCGTGTGGATGGAGTTATAAAGTTTTAAGTGTCTTGCGGATTATAGGCACAAATGTCATTTGTGCCGTGTCTGACGCACATAAACCCCCAACGGCCCCCAGGGACGCACTGAGCAAATTTTCAGTTAGTCTCCTAACAAATTTAGCCGCCTAATAAGCCAATTGAGAGGCAGGTTAGCCCTCAACTTTAAGTTTGCTTTTTTCGTCAAAGAGTACTATGTAATTACTAATAACCTAATGAAATGATCAAGTCTAATTTAATTTTGGAAATTTTAGATTTAGCTCATGGGCTTTTGTTGGCAAATTTTCTTCGGAACCGGTCTCTTGTGCCGGCTATGAATCACCATCAAACGTATCGAACCATATAATTTGGTTGGTCTGGCATCAAAAATGTGCACGATGACGAGCGCAGAACTAGACAATCGAGACGGGCGCGTAATTCGTCCCGATTCCAATCCAATTGAACGTTCTTGGTTGTCCGCAGGAAGAGAAAAAGAAGCCTCTCCGGTCTCGGCCACTTATCGCTGTTGTTATTAGCATTGGAGTCTGGCTACTTGAAATGACTAGGACGTGTCTCAACATAACATTGCGCCATTGAAACGTTGTAAAAACGAGCAAATTGAAGAAGTCGACGGGGAGACGGTAAAAATTCGAAAAACTTGAAACGAAACGATTCTACATTCCGCGAGCGGCTTCAGAGGCGTGCTGAAAAATTTTCTAACTTACGGTACACCTTTATTTTATTATAACGTCGCAATTTGCTAATAAGACCGGAAAATTTGGTCAATTTTACGGCATCAGCTCCGCTGAAGAGACTGCGGAGCCAATCGAAAACTGTTAGGTGACGGCGGCCCTCTAACGCGATGAAAGGCGTGAAATTGACTCCAAACCTGCAACTTGAAAGAGTTACTCAGATTGTCACTCACCACCAGAACAGGTGACCCTAGACAAATTTTTGGGAATCGCCCCAGTTCACCCTTAGGCTTCACTGCTAAACTATCTCGCCATCAACTGGCACCAACAACAAAAAAATTTCAAGCACCGCTCAAAGTACTTGGAGAAATTGCCTCGAACTTCTGAAACCTACAAGTTGCTACAGACACAAGGTCCAGTTTACCATCTGAAATTCTCATCAGCAACACAAAAATAAAATTTGGATCAAAGGAAAAAACTTGTAAAAAAAGCTATTGAAAGTACCCAAGTACTACCTGCCAAACTGCTTTAAACTTTTGGTATTCATTATTGAAAAATGCTATCTTTATAGGCAGTACCAAGTGGTGGTACCGGTGAAGTTTTTGATTGACCATTACGATATGTGAGGTTTTGCAAGCACAGGTACCTGCAGTACAATAGAGCTTAAGGAGGTTGAAATAAGGAGAAGAAAATTGAAGAAATTTCTTGATGGTGTTAGAAGCTTTTGGAAGCGGAAAGTGAACCGGATGGTACTTACGAACAAGTTTTTGCTACATGATGGGTGAGTATTCGAACAACGCCGAACTTATGCCTTGGTGCTTGACAGATGGCACAGCCTCTGGCAAAACCGGAGTTTAAAGAGCGGGACCCAACGTGGTACTACTTTGAAATATCGTTAGCTACGCCACCAAAGCCCAATTAAAGACGTCATCAACCCCCAAAATCTCTGCGCTTCTCTAATTACGGGTTGTTCAATCCGGACACTTACAAGGACAAGGGTACTCATCGGAGCGAGTCGCCGGTGAAGTTTTAAGTACTAATTTCAAATTTCTCAGCTTAAATCAAATGAAACGAAGAGTCCAGGTCTCGCTTTCAATTGGTAAATTTAATCACGATTGTCTAATTTGCTAGCGATCGAAGCGTACCTCCGTGATTAATAGCCACAGTTGGTCGATTCTAATAAAGAAATTTCGCTCACCGTCGCTTCGGAAAATCCTATCCAGTTTTTCCGGTGCCGTTCTAAATCCCTGGAATCCGGTTAACGTAACACACAGGCCGAAATACGGGAGCACATGGTCTCGAAACACAAAAGAACGCGCTGTTTGATGGTACTTGGGTACCACTCGAAAACCGTCTTTTGCACCTGGTGGCTACACACCGTCAACAGGTTGGTCGCGGTCTCCACACGAGTCGGCCGAACTCGGATCCGGTCGATACAGGGGCCGAGGATCGGTACCATGGTCTTTGTAACAGAGGAATCCATCATGGGGCATTGAAGAAAGTGTTTATGGAGATGTTGGCCTTTTGTTGGAACATGAGAGGCGGCGCGAGCGGTCGCAGCCAACTATCCTCCTGGCGCCTCCACCGCCACCCCAACCCCAACCCTTCATTCAAATTCAAATTGATAAAACTTTCAGCTTCATAAAGTTCATCTCAATATGTAGTGCTAGATTTTGGGTTGGGCTCTGCCGAAGGTTTGCGACTTAAAATCTAAGAAGTTCTGCACCCCGGAGTTCAAATTTTCTAAAAATGACCACCCAACCCTAACAATCGTTCTATTCGCTAGTGGGTGTTATCGTGACGTCAATGCAAATTTTATTTATAACTAAATTCTAATTTCCTGATCGCTTTTACAATAAACTGGAAACCTTGAAGCTTCCGGGTCTCATTTTATTGTTAAAACTGGGAGAGCGGCGAGCTTTTCCTCAACTTTTGATTTAGTGGATCCGGCGCTTTTGGGAATTTGACCGAGCGTTGTCAAATTAGCGGCCCCTGTAATTAGGGATCGTGTGTTGTTCCCCGGCTCCGGTAATTATACCCCGCCATCTCTGGTAGCTTCGTCGCGGACCCCGCGACGTTTAAGATAGCTGCACGCTCGCTCCCTCTCGACCCATTCTAAAAACCGACTATCATCCATCAACCAGTTGGATGAAAGTGACTCGATAACGCCTTATTCCGCGATTGTTCCTCGAAATCTAGCTGGAAAGAAGAAAGCCGCGAAGAAATTAGCACTAACGAACCCGCATTGTCCGCGGACGATAGTCCGCGAGTTCGGACTGATTGTTGATTGGTCCGATGATTCGTGTTTTAATTCAATAACAGCGGTCTCTTCCCGATAACGATCTTGAAGGTTTTATCTCTTCGGAACGGACGTCGCGTAATGAATCGATCACGTTAATTCCGTTTAATTGGCTTTAAAGCCCGAGAAGGAGTCGCAGACGGCGGTAAATAAGAGCTCGAGGACGTTTTTCTGCAGGTGAAACCGAGCAGTTATTGAGACGTCGGCCGGAAATCCATCAACGTTTATAAGAAATCGCCAGAACTTTGCACGAGTTCTTAAAATTAAATCAATTTTTTTTTGCTTACCTTGGGGTTTGGAGACGGCGGGCAAGGGGGTGAAGATGATGGCGGTTCTGGGTGGCAAGGGCGGCGCGCCTTCCTGGGAGACCTCCCCTGCTCCGTTTTGATGCAGGAATCCGTGGTGTATCATTACGGTCTTCTGAAACAGCGCAACCCCACAATTAGGGCTTGACGGTATCGAATTCGATTAAAATAATTCCGCGCGCGCCACCGCCAGAAAACTTTTAAAACCTATCCCGACACTGAAGACAATCAGTTGCGTAGGTGTTGTTGGAGTTGGGTGTGCGGAAAAATTTCAAACTGGAAATGGAAGAGATAGACTTGTGGGTGTGCCACTGGTTGGTGGTGATATTAATCGATTGTGAAGATTAGCTATTGTGGTTATTGAACTGTCCGAAAGCATTACTTGCGATTATGGCTTGATGCATGTGAGGATGGGAGGTGGTTGGAACTTACCTCGGGCGTTTGGATGTGCGGGACGCCTCCATCTAGGTTGATGTTGTTGTTGGGCGCCCTGTCCACGTTGATGTTCTTGGTCTGCATGTTGCCACTCAAGTTTGGATCAGTTGCTTATTGATAAGATCTGCAAGCAAAAAACTTTATCTCAAAAAATTGGTTAATTAAGATGTCATGATAGAAACCATATTGAGGCACTACTTTGAGTATTTTGACATTAACGCTGCGTTCTAGTAGTGAACCATAACTTTTAGTATGCGGCCACCCACCCTATGGCGGAGTTTTGCACTTGTCTAAACAATTAAATATCCTCTACCAAATTGTATCAAAGAGTTCCAATAAATTGTATTGGAGATTGGGAGGTTATAAGAGTTTTCGTTTAAAGTTACCCGAGACCCATGTTCAGTGCTTATGGTCTACTGCGTTTGAAAGCCTCTGTATATGGTATCGACCAATAAAGAATATAACTTGCTATACACAATAACCCAATCAAGTTCCTCTCAACGAGGTTATTACTTTCACCCTTAATGAAATGCAACGTTCAAGAAAGGGGAAAGTCGATGTAGCTCGGGGTTTAGAGGTTCGAAAAAATGGGAGTGAGAGAAAGTTGAAATAGAAAAATTATAAAGTTAGAGCGACCTTAACAAATCACGTTTTGTTGTGTACACACCAAACTGATTCAACGGGATCAACTGGTAATAAATTTAGAAAAAGGAGAAAATAATGGTATACATGGCCGATAATTGAAGACCAATCATTAGGTCGCACAAAAAACTATTCACCTAACGAAACACGAATAGCGTTGAATAATAAATCATTATACCTGAGCAATTTAGAATAGGATATAAGGCCGTTAATGGTCCATAGATCTGAAATGATTAGTAGTGGGCAAGTACGTAGCCATTAATTCTAGACCAACAGCCAACAACACAACCAATCTGTATTTACAGTAAATAACAAACGGCAGACATGGTGTCTCAACGCACGAATCTATTGTACCCTCTTCACAGCAGACCGATAGAGAAATTAAGTACTTTTCTCGTGTTAATTTATAAAGGATTTTCTTTCAGTGTTCCGATGTACTAATCTCATCACGCTTTTATCGTTGATCGTAAATCGCTCCTCTTATCCATTATCTTGTTCGAAGCTTCTATCTATTTAGAGTTTCCTACGATTTATCGCCTATTCTGTAGGAGTTACACTTTTTGTCAGTCTATCTCTCCCATCTACACCGGTTAAATTTATTACCTTACACCACTTACTAGCCACTTATAATTTCCAGATTGTTTCCCGCTTTAATACAGCCGTAAATGGACCATTGTTGGTACCGGTCGGTTTGCTCCGCGGCATTTATCGTGCGACCACGAGAAAAGCAACGAAATTTCCGATAAACAAGCAAGTTCTTGGGAACTAGGATAACGATCGAAATTTCGAAAATTTTGCAAAATCGAAAAAAAATCAATCTACATAGTGGAGCGTGAGAACGGAGCGAATTTTCACCCAACAACAATTAGCTGGATGTTTCCAAATTGCTCCACATTCTTCGGCAATAATTAATTGAGCACCTGAGTGCCTTTCTAATAATTAAAAACGCCTAAAGCGCCTTATCTCGATTACTTAACCCAATTACGGTTAATTAAATCTAAACAAACTAATATGGCGAAATTTTCCGAGCTTTTCTTCCCAGTAACCTGTTATACCGGCATCGTTGTTGCGTCTGAAACCGCTAGCTGGCGCTCGCGTCGCTTAAGCCGCAATTATCGCTATTTGAGTCGATAGAATTTATTATTTTTTAATTACGAGCCCCGTCACCGGCTTTTAGGCCTTTTCGACGATAAAGAAGCAAACACAATTTGAATTTCTTTCAGACGACATTAAAAATTTACAAAAACTCGTTTCAGTGCGGGACGGTCGGAATTAAAACAGGGGCGGCGCAATTTCAACTCCGAAAGGGTGTGCGGCGCGTTAATAATTGAAAAGCTCTCCCTCTCGTTTCCCGAAAATTTTAAACGCCTTCTACTATGCGACGCGAGATTGGTACGAAGCGGTAAATAACTACCCTCCTCCTTGGGGGTTATTTAACTATTTTCTACCACTATTCAAGTTGGCAACAAAGCGGCAAATAGCTTTGGATTGCTCTCCCTAATTTTGGGATTCTTTCAACTACTGTTCAAGTTGACAACGAAGCGGCAAATAACTTTGGATTGCTTTTCTCAATCTTGGGATTCTTTCAACTACTGTTCAAGTTGGAAACGAAGCGGCACATAATTTTGAGTTTCTCTCCCTAATCTTGGGATTCTTTCAATTACTGTTATAACGTTGTGCAGCTCACTCTACTCTTTGGGCCCTGCTCAACTACTGTTCGCGTTTGCGACGAAGCGGCACGAATTGTTGATGCACACTCTGCTCGCGGGGTTTGGTTTTGTATTGCTGGATCGTTGGCGAGGTTTGTTGTGCGTCGTGCATTTTTAACGTTGTTTGGTTTGTTGACGGGCCTCGCGTGTGTTTCGATTTGTGGAAAAACTAGCGGCGAGAGTAATTGTGGAAAAAAACCACGCACTGGTCAGGCACGCACCTCTCGGTTTTTCGCGTGCGTTCCGTTTAAGAACGTGTTAAGTATTTAATAATGATACGTTAGAAGACGGTTCGGCAAGAGCGGTGCTGGTATCTAAATGGTAAATAGGATGATGGGAGTCCCGCCAGCATGGGTAATCTGCTTTTGATTATAGGTACGGCGGGATGGACCTCGGCCGGCCGTCTAGCAGCAACGGGCCCCAAGATGTAAAACTGGAATTCTTCCAGCTATTTCGAAACAAAACGATTCAACAATCGTACACATGGTGTAGAATGTACAGTTAAATAATACAATGACCTTTAACGGCCGTGGTTCTTCGTTATTGTTATCATTATTGTTGGTGCCAAAACCGGCGAGTTGGCGACGCACACGCCATAAGGCTCTTTGGCGATTCATCCAACAGCCGTCTTCACCAACCAAGGCAAAGTTGGGTCAAAGAATTATTCTACAGAAACAGGTGTTGAGGTGACACCCAAACCCAGAAGATCCTGCAACTTCTGATAACATATTACCAAATAAATATAGTTTTCTCTCTAGATGACCAAGGAGTAGGAACAAAGCCAAATTGAAGCTGGTCTCTTGACGTTCGTGGTTGATTGGATCGTTGCCACCCTGTAGATGGTGGCAATAACGAAAGTAAAAGGTCCTTGGCGAATTTCTCCCGCAATAACGTAACCCACATTTACCGTTTTATTTATAGCGCCGTTTTGAATTTGCATTTACAATTTTCCTATTCATATTCCTGGAATAACGACGTCGTGTAGGTATGTTTTACAATACGCGACGCATATAAGGAATTAATTATGGACCGACGTTACGTCCCATTCTCATGCAAATACCAAGGCTGTGTCTCCTGTCCATCTGGTCGTGTGAAATTTATCGAGATGTTAACCGAACAGTTTAAATAAATTACCAACGAATAATCCGGATAACAGCGAAAGTCTCGAGGCTGAACATCCAAGACTAAGGTCAAGGGTCGAGGGGACATTCAGGAATTTGGAGCGTCGTTGCGTCCCGCTTCTGGCAACCACAAAGCGAAGCTTCAATTTATTTCTTAAGATGACTCAATTTTTGATCCATCATTCAACTGAGACTTTATTCACTTGGTCTTTTGGTTTTCTGAGCCCTTGCATCGTTAGAAGCTACCTAAGGCAGACCTACTTCTGTTGTTAAAATGAACAACACAATGATTTCTTTTCCTAGATTGACTTAAGAAGATAGATAGAAGATGCTTCTTTCTATACTATAGAGGCATCTTCTATAGTTCTTCTATATCGCTATAGAGTCTATACTCTCTAGCGATATGTGAAGAGGGACGGCATTGGGGGAGCAGCGGAGAAAATTGTAAGTTAATGCAATGAGCAAGAGACGAGCTTTTCATCTAGACCACTTTCTCAGCTTCGAGTCATATCGCTATAGAGCATAGACTCTATAGCGATATGTTGCCCCTCTTCATCTCTGACCTCTTAATTACCAGTCGATTCCTTCACTAGTTTCACTTGAAAATTATATCTTAATTGCTACAACAATTATATTTCCATTACCCGTTGTCGTTTTGCTTTGATAATTACAGATTAGGCGACCCGTTCGCTTCCCGTTTTGTGCGACCCCCAAATGATCAATCATTCCAAGGATGCGAGAATCCGCAACAGAAAACTGTTAACGTCTCAATAGTTGAATTTAATTGGCCATAAATCGAATCTAAATTAAACTTAACAGATCACCGAGTCGGCCTTAACGTTGAATTTCCGAGGGAGGAATTAATTAAAATAATTAACTGCGGCGGTATCACAAACAATACCGTCATCAATCATTAGCCACGATTGTTACTGTTTTTACCGCACAGATGCCACCGGATTTATCGCAAGAATTAATAACAGAAATCAACGCAAGTTTTGTTGAAAGTCTTTGTCGTTGATAAAAATTTTTAAAATAGTATTCGAACACCTGCGTTAATGAGTAATTATTGTTGCAACATTGTTAACGTTTAGTTACTAACTGGAACAAGTTTTGGTCTTTTTGTTGGCGATTTAATTGCGGCAATTGCTGCTGTTTATGACGTTGCATCCAGTTAAAGCGTAAAATCCGATTATGTAAAGCGAAATTGACGGTCGAGGTTCGACGCGTCCTTTTTGCAAAACGTCCAGAAACAGGTGGGACACTTGCGGACAATATCCGGAAATGGAGGGTGGAGTAATAATTAACTAGGGAGCCGATTGATGGACTGACACAATGAAGGGAGACCAAGAAGCTGCACCTGGGAGCACGGTTTAAGCAAATAACAACCAGAAAGAGAAACAATTAATTACAACCAGAAATAGGGTAGCAAGAGAAAATGTCGGTTGAATTTTTTTAACGAGCTACTTAAGTTTGCGACGTCCCTGCATTTAATGGTTTGAATGTAATATATTGGAAGTAGTGAGATTTTGTCCTAAGGGTGGTCCGTACTATACAGTATCTTTCAGTGATGTTGGAAGGTGATTCCTCTCATAAAATTAAATAAAAAAGAAGCAATTTTTTTTTTCTAAAATGCTATTTAAAGGAATTATCCCTCAAGTACGGGAATAAACACCGAGCTTTTTTATTATTTGTTTAAGAATAATTGAAGAAAGAAATTTCAAATCAAATTTTTGAGGGTCGGTAACCACCTCAGAAAACATTTTAGAAAAAAGTTTCATCTTCTCTTCTGTTCAATTTAATGAGAGGAATCAGTTCCTGAAGTTTGGCGCAACATCACTGAAACCCCCTTCATGTAATAATTATTGGTTCAATTGTTTCTAAAATCCTACTTCTCTTAACCGCCTTAACTCACAACAGTGGCTTGTCTCAAAGAGGTCTTCCCTGGCATAGTTCACATACCTAGCTGAATTTTCTTTAATAGGTAAAGAGAAGAAGTTTTCTTAAGAATCAGTGAGGAGTTTGCATTGTTTCTTTCCCTAAATTTTATTTGTCGAGTCTTTTTTTGAAAGCTGCTCGTTTCTCGGCCCGGACCATCTCTCGCCCTCTTCCATTGTCTCTGTTATTGTTGCCAGCGGCTTGATTGTTTACGGACTTTGCGGTTGTAAATTATGATAATTTATTGCGTGCCTCGATCCGCGCACCTCGCTTTACCACCAACAATTTGTACGCGAAATAGCGCGTCTCTCCCTCCCGAGGAGACTCCTAATTTGAATGGTGGATGAAACTGTTTACCTCCCCAACTGTGCAAACAGCCTCAATCTGACTGATTCAGGAAACGCTATCCGTTATCACAATCGCGGACCAGTTGCCAACGCATTCCTCGACATAAAACTGGACGACAATCACCGACAGATTACCATAGTAATTAGCTCGTAAAACGAAATTAATCAGATGTAAAAGGCCAGAATAGGTCAAGAGACGTTGCCTGGTCGCGGCTTTTCGACCAAAAAAATTTACAGCTAACGATTAATTGGAGTGGACCACGCTCAAAATTTTAAACTATTTCTGAATTCTTTCCTACGATTTCTGAGAAGGCCCAAAATTGGATCTTAGATTGGATGTTGAGAGGATTTCTTCTCTACGTCTGCGAAGCATCGTTACACCAAAATGTTGGGGTTGCGTTAATTTCCTCGAGATTACTGTTTGTTGCGTCTTCTTGCTGCTGGTAATGGCATTACCGCTCAGGCTGGAATTACACAATGGAAAGTAGGTTCATTTTTCACATCTTCGCTCATTACTGGCATTTCCATTGTAAGTTATCCGACTGACGGAATATATGTGTTATTTGTATGGTAATGGAGCCTGATTGCTGCAAGGAGGAAGATTAGTGTGCAGTCTCGGACTCGTCAATGTGAGATACCGGCGTCCCAGTACGCCCCTGTTCCGGGCAATTACCGTCGAATTTCTTGAGTTAGCGGAGCAAGAAGGCAAGGACGTGTCCGTCCTCTTGACCGGCGAGCCAAAACGTGAAAACAAAAAGGTTTGGGGCCAGTTTTGCGAAGCATCTGCCAACGGAAGCGAACATCCGGCCAGTTGTCCTCACGGCCCGCAGATCCAAGAAAACCAAGAAAAGTGCGATTTCCATCTCATCATCTGTCTAAGGTCCACAGGATTGGTCTTTAACTACAATAAGTGACGACTTGGTGCAAAAAACCACCTCGAGGGGTCACCGGGCCGAAATCAAATGCTAGCACCTGTTGCCTGAGTGGCTGAAATGTCAGTTGAAGGTCTTGGGACTTGAAATGCTAATGAAAAAATTTTTTGGAAGTCAGGGTGGAACCAAATTTTCAAAGTCCCATTTCACCAGGTTCAACCACCGTCCAACTTCCTTCGGCCTCCGGCAATAAATCCCGATCTGAACCAGTTGTAGGAGGTTCGAGCCAGGATGTGGTCGCAGCAAAACGTCAAACACATAATCGCCACCTCAACGCGACCATACATAAATTAATTACTCATGCATGCGGGGGTTGTTTTTTTGTAACCTTCTCCTCTGCTATTTGCGCTATTAGACGTTCATCAAAACCAATAAACATCGACGTATCGTTTTAATTGATCACAAATCATATTAACGGTTACTAACTGCCTTAGCAATATCCCCAATGGTAGATGCTGGCAAGTAATTGCTCGCTTGTGGCAGGCCAGTTTTATCATCCCAATAATTACGACGATGGTAAATCGTTATGACGTCCTGCAGCAGAGACCGTTGTTGTTTCCGGTCTCTGATCGCTAATATAGAGTTTGTGTGCCAAGACGCCGGATGTGGCAGGTAAATAACGTTAAGGACGTCAACAAAAACAAAGTGTCACCGAATCAGGCCGAAGGAGCAAATAACCTCTATAACATCTGCAGGTGGTTTTTCCCTATGAACGCCTTCCACATCTAACCGGTGACTAAAGACCTTACGCGCAGGAATCGAAGAGTAACTTGGACGAGTAGCAACTAGAAAAGTGATAACTGGGAAAATTGTAAAATTGGACCCATTGTCGAACCTTATGGGATGCCCCAATCCACAACTGTACTAGCTCAAAGTTGCTACGAGTCCTGGAGATAACATCTCACCGAAAAGAAATCTTAGGCCTGGTAACCGCGAGCGTAAAACCATGTGAAGCGGATATGCAGTTCCATAATTAATTCATTGTTGAGCAAAAATTACCATATTACTCTAATTAGCAGCGAGACTCCTTGAAACCACCCCGCTGGTCGTTTTCCTCTCTGTTTACCTTTCGAGTTCGGCGCTGCTTATCCATAACTACTGGCACTTTCCACTGGCACCACTTCACTGGGGCGTCGCGACGCTTGCTGTCTTTCGGGCGCGTCGCCAATGGCGATACCGCGATCACTACTGGATCCGATCACTGCTCGCCGTGTTCGACGACCAAAGAAGAAGGATAATTGCTTGGCCTGCGGTTGTGGTAGCGACCGCGCTAAGACTACGAAGGAAGAACCACGCCGAAGTTGTCGGGTAACGCCCCCACCGCCCGACCTTGCTCTCCGCCTCGAAATTCATTGAGAACAGCTTTGAATGAAGGAGGCGGCCGACGGTGGCGGCGGCGACGCCGGCCGACGTCACGTGTACTTCGGCACGCCAACAACGCTATCAATCAACGAAACAATCGTTTCTTTGCTCTAGACTAAGCAACAAAGAAAATTGAGTTATCTAGATTTGACAATGAAGAGTGAATTATCGCTGCTACCAAAAAAGTTAACACCGAAAAAAAACAATGGGAATAATAGAGGGGAGGGACAATGAGGAAAGCTCGGGTTTCGAGGTTGGATGAATGGAGGATTTTATTTGAGGCGACTGGCCCTTCATTATTGCGGATTGAAATGTTTCTGCTTCATTTATATTCTGGTTACGCATCATCCGCCACTGTATGCGACATATGGTCGTAATGTACTTTCTTCGGCTTTTGTTGTGTCTTACGAGAGCTATTATTGCGGTACGTGCGACTGCCATACGTTCAACAAAAAGTTAATGATAGTTATCATTTTGTTTATGTGAAGGTGCCGCTTTCGGTTTTTGCGTTTTCCGGTTTTTGCGACGCTTCTTCTACTGCAAGGACGACCCCAACGACTTAAACGTTAGCAGGCAATTAGCTAATAGCTATCGCTTTATCAAGGTGCAGCTTCCCGCCGACCACGAATTGGGTGTCTTCGGTGGGTCATAATCTTCTCTTCTTTACCTTCCGTTACAACTCACAACATTACCACAAATTGACGTTTAATTTCTATAATTAAAAGAAAACACTTAACTGGACCTTAATCGTCATGACGTAACTTAATCATCATTACCTTATTATGTTGATTATGATGATGTTACAATCTTGTCCATTTTTTGCAACATTATTGAAGAATTTAAATATCGGTATGATGATGATGTTAACGATTTAACTTGATTCACACTTTCATTCCCATCTATTCCGAAATGATCAACGATGCCCCCTATTGACAGCAGTCTTTGACGGGTGATTGTTTCATTCAAGTATTTTATCTTTCTTGTCTACTTTTATCAAAACAATTTTTATTTATTTTTGTAAATAAGTTTGCTAATCAACGAATTTTTAATGTTTATTATTATACTCCTTCAATTTTAATTTTTGAATTTTTTTAATTTTTGCCAATATCTACAAAGATGATGTCTCATTATGATAGTGACAAGATTTGCTCCATTTAATATTTCCTAAACTACTTTTAGTTGGAAACGAAAAGTAGAGTCGCACTGTACACTGTAGGTGAGAAGTTCCTTGCCTAAAAAAAGAAATAGGGGTCACATTATTAAATCTGACCCTTTCTTTCGTCTCTTTGGTTGAGATGCGCCTTTTCCGCCCAATCTCCCGATTACTCCGGCACATAAGGGCGTCATCGGATCGTCTTGGCGTGCAGGCAATATGGAAACGCTTGACAAAAGTTCTCACGGCGGTGGCTCGTCGCTGCTTCCTGTCTGCGTACAATTTCGCCCCCTTCCTTGTATCGGATGTAAAGTGCGAACCAGACCTGAGTGAGCCGCTCAGCGGATAGATGGGTAAGATGAACCAACATCAGAGTGGCAGGCCACTTGAGCGAGAAATTCGAGATGTTTAATGGGGCTCAAAAATATGACAGGAGGGTAACAGATCGGGACTAAAAAAATTTGATAGCTGCGGGTCGCCAAGATTAGACATAATAACCGGCAGCGAGCGGGCTTTCATCATAATTGGATTCTGTTATAAGTAGTTGGCTAAAATAAGCGAATTGGCTAGCTCGCATGTTACAGCATCATTAAATTAATATCGCACAATTATTATCATCGCGCTGTTTTTACTGGAGATTTTCGAAACAATTATGAATATTAAACGAGATAAGTCTTATTTTGGTTACGAGACATCATCATTATTTTGCCATCAGCACTGATTGATTGATTGATTTGACTTTTTCTGTAGTAATTATAAATCATCATCAAATTGAATATTAAGTGTCAGAATCAATATCATAATCATCATACTAAAATGATGATAAATGATTGTTTTTATATAATTAACAGAATTTTCTTAAGCCAGCAGTCAAATTAAATATTAAATGCCAATATCATCATTATATCATTGTAGGTTGATAAATCATCCTATTATGATGATTCTAGATTATTATTATTGTCAGAATTGGCATAATGTTATCATTTCAGATGAATCATCATACGAAGATGCTGAATGATTGCCTTCTTGAGATCAGTAGGTGTTAAAACTGTTAAGATAATTTTTGCTCTGAACTTGAGCGCAAGTAGGTACTCAAGTGAGGTAAACATTCCCATCAAGAAAACTACCAACTGTTATGCGGCTGTTACATCAATTGCTTTGATTACCATTGCTTGTTATAATGTGTGCAAGGAATTTAAGACGGCGATTAGCGGAATCGATGCTGGATTTCGGATTTGGCATACCCACACATAAAGCGGATTTCGCACCGTTCCTTTGCTGCCATTCGCGCCGGTCTAATAATGGCAAATTTATTAAAACGCGTTAGAATTCCCGAACTTGTTTGAAATTGAGTCGCTTTCTCCCATTGCTGCCGGTTGTCATTTAAATATTCATCCGATAAATTATTTGCACCGTTAAGCGCCACGTCAATAATTAACGACACACATAGTCGATAGAGTCACTCGGAAAACGGTTCGTTAGTTTAATGGAAAAAGCGGACATTTGACGAATCAAAAATCCACCACTCTTCAATTAAATCGGCAACAAAGACGGCGACGACGACGACGGTTTCGTTTTGTGAGTGCGTGGTCGCTTCCTCGAACCGACCTCGCCGATGTTGATAAATGCAACGTTAAATATTTGCTTCGGGTTAACCGCCCCCTTCGGACTGTGGGAAACTGCCGAGAGAATCGAGGAGATGCAAACCGCCCCGGGCGTCGCCCAGATATGAATTTTAATCAGATTTACAAAGCTCTCTTACTAACAGTTTCGGACCAGCAAACTACTTCGAGTCACGCTAGCGGACGGCTCTACCAAAAAAACTAACACCGATTTCGGGAGCAAGGTGAAGCTTCTCGGACGGGAAACAAGGCACCTGCTAGGGCAGCGAGCCGTGAAAGGCGAACCGCGGACCCCAGAGGAGCAGCGGCGCACCGCCGACGGGCCGCAAACGTTCCCCGTTTGGACATTTACTAAAAGTTCAGCTTCTTCAGCAACCCATTTCTTTACGTAGAAGCTCCATCAATCGAGTATTTTTGAATCATTATAACAGGTATGATGATGATGATAAGGTTAATATTGTTTGAAATGCATTGCAGCCAAAGAAAATATGAAGAAAACTTAATAGTCTCGCAATGTGGATCATAAACCAAGATGGAGAGATTATCATTATTATTACAGTAAAATCATTATCATAGTGTTATTGATGATGTTGAGATAGTCACTAATTTTTATACAAAATAGATGCAGTTGTACAGTTTTTTTGAAATTATTATAACAGTATATAATAAGTCGGAAATTCAGCGTAATTTGCCAATTTATGCATATTGACCAAGAACAATAATGGCAATGGCATTAAATTCAATAATTAGTTGCAGTAGATACACTGTTTACTCTACATCATAGTTATAAGAAAGATAAAAAGCACCATTATTACAGCTGTATTCAAATCATCATCATAGATCAACATCACTGATGATGTTAAGATGATTTGACGGTAAGTACTAAGAGTTCAAAAGTTTCAGTAATTTTTTTATACTATAGCTAAAGGAAAGTTAGGAGTGACGGAGAATAGCAGACCATGAGATTAAACTATTCTTTCCAATTGTCTGGCAAACATGTTTGTCACGTTTTCGGTGTGGTCAAGTTCAGAACGAACTTGCAAACTTCTAAATTGGCGAGCCCACCTCGAAGGTAAGTTTTCTTTGATTGGGTGCTGACTGAAGTTGCAACTTTCGGGATTTTCCAACAGTTTTTCTGCGGCTATCCGCATCCCTCCGAATTAACATGTATGGGGGGAGATGCCTCAAGTGCAGGCTCGTCTGCTGCCTGGAGAATCGCACGTACTTCCACAAAAGCGTCCGTCGAAATTGGCTCTTCTGTGTTGTAACCGCATACGTATTCGTGTACGAATGCAGAACATATAGAAGAGACTACGTTACGCATGGCTAGCGATCAACATATTAATAAAGTTTTTGTGTTTGCGTGCAGAAGCTCCCGCACAGGTAGCGACAGCTGGCGCTAATAAACAATGAGAACTCCGGAACGTAAATCTTGATATCCATTAACTATGACGAAAGAACTTGCAGGATTCAACGCTATTCAGACAGCCATTAATTACCCGAGACTGGTTCAAAACGACGGAGCAGTTCGATTTTCAGAAGAACGATTGCTAGGTATCTGCGCTGCTCTCAAGTGTCTCCATTTCGGCAGATTTGAATTTTAGTTTGCAAGTTTTTAGTGAAATCTTTAGAGAGCTTTTTATTCGGTGGTTAATGCTCAATTTGGACATTAACGACATCCAACTTGGCTGAAAGTGCTTTAATTGGGAGCTTTGCAGCTGTATTATTGGTTGCATAATATTAGGGGTCTAGGTTTAATTGTTTAATTAAAATTTAAAATAGCAAATAATAATAATGGATTTGTTTGTTTTTTTAATATCTCTTCAACCAAGTTTCTTTTAGTTCGACTTGTGTTTGTTTTAGCTTTGCGCAAATTTGCCAAAAGCGATTTCTGGAAATCCGCCCGCCCCTCATTCTGCATATGGCCGCGATTTTTCCAGTCGCCTCGATTCAATAATCTGAATTCCAGAGAACTGACGGAATGGAAACAGGCAAATCAAGGATACGATATGAGGCGGCGTGGCTTCGGCCGAAACACAATTCCCGTTTCGCAATATGAAAATTGCATAGGAAGACCTTCACTGATCCGCCACCAAGTGAGCAGTGAAAATTTAAAAAAAAACCTGCATTTTTTTCCTAACGAGAATTTATAGTTATTCGCCGCTACATTCGATTTATTTCAATGGTTGCGTTAAATCGCCAGTGCCGTTTGCGTTGAAATTTATGGCAAGGCCGGCGTCGCGACGCTGCCGCTACGGGAGCCGACGATAATATATGGCAATGAGCGCGTGATAGTCGTAAATTTTTAATTAAAGCCTGACATTATGACTACAACTAGATTAAAAGATAGGCGGCGGCTCTTATCTGGATTATTAATGAAGTCCCCCATCTGTTGCCGGGCTCGGGGGCGGAGGCCGATTGCGTTTCGAGAAACTTGATTGGATTTTTAACAAATTGATCCTGTTCAGCTGTCGACCGCCAGAAATCAGGGGACGGGGCGATTTCGACAAAATCAAGACCTCACAAAACCACCAACCCCTCCCGGAAAACTTTCCACCAACACCCAACGATTAGCCAAGACTTTTTTCGGTGCAGGTGGTTGATCAAAGCGCCTCTTTAGATTTGATAATCGTTACGTCAAAACAAGACGTGACTTCTTAATGAACTTAAAGATTTCTTTCCTGATTCTGAATCGAGTTATCTTAACGTAAATAGGAAGGGGTGGGGTGGTGGCGGTGGCGTCGCCGCCATAAAACAAATTTAATTAGAAAACGAAAAAAGTCGAAACGCGACTCCGGTCGCAAATTGCGCCCCTTAAGGCCGAAGTGTTACGTAACGACATCAAATTAAGTAAATAAGGGTGCGGCCGTCCCCAACCTTTCCCTTCAAATTACACCGACGTCCACGCGGCTATCTATTGAAATAGTGAAGTGCCCACCTAGACTAAATTACTTAGGTGCGCAACGTTGCTGGAGGACAATGTTGCAAAAATGTCAGTGGTGGCGCAACCATTTCAAGGGGGTGGCATTGCGTATTCAGGAAGCGAGGAGCTTTGGGGACTCGCTAAAATATAATTATCATATTGCTCGCTTTGATCTTTCTGATTTATTCGTGTTTTACCCGGTTGAATCAAAAACGTCGCCGGGCCTGTATCTTGTCTTTGTACACGTCTGTGGACCCCAGGGGTTGCAGAGACGCTTTTCCATGCGAGCTTGACGAGGAAAATTTTGCCCGTAGCGTCTCACGAACACAATAATTGATTATCCAGAATTAGGTGAAACGAGAATCTTGAAAGTAGGCAACCCAAAATACACGATAGTTAAGAGCTTTAGGCGATAATTCATTTTTAACAATACGTGAATGGTTGTGAAATGAGGCATTTCCTTTCTGCAAAGTTTTGGTAGCGAAAGCTTCTGGCCGGTTCAAGTGTCTAAAATATGTGTGAATAAATTGCGACGAAACTCTTGCAGGAGCTTATAGAAGAGGAGCCGGTCGCAAATCAGCCCCCTTATCGCCTCTTACCCTTCCCACGGTGTTCCTTGTCTTCGCATTCAATAAATACGCGAGTTTTCCTAAATTTAATGCAAGCCTCAAACAAGACCCTTAAATATTGTCAGTGACAATATTAAATACTCAATACTTAACCCTTAAAATACTTCTAAAAAATTGTGTTTGGACTTTCTATGGTGGGTATAATATTTTGGGGGTGCAGATGTCCGGCCCTGTTTTAGACACTCGTCCTGGACCATGTAGAGCTTTTAACTCTCCACTGTTTTGGTTGACGAGGAAACTTTTTGTAATTCCTTCAAGTTAACATTGTAACGCAATAATTTTTTGCTTCCCTTCTGTTTGCCTTCGGTCAATACCGAAATGCCTATCTGCTAATAAAAGTGTTAAGTGCTTCATTTGGCGTGTGCAGGGTCGGCGTGATAAAATTACGACATTTGTTTGCAAATATCATAAAACCGGCAATTTGCAGGCGGCACGTCGCTTCGTTTCGTTTCTCTTTATCGGTCCTTTAACAACTCCTTCAGGGTTTTTTTTTCTTCGGCTCAGATAAAAATTCATTGTTTCGTCGACGACCGACCGGCGACTAATGTGATTTTCATAATTCACCCCAGTGGCATAACGGCCGAAATTTGCATTATACACGAAAAGTTTCTTTGGGGGAAGCGCGACTAATATTTAATAATGATTCTCTTGGAGCATTTATTTCAATGGACCAGACACTGGCTGATGAAATTCGGATCCGCGATGCTTTAGGTCCTAAAGCATCGCGGCGATCTCCTAAAGTTTAGGAGATCGCCGAGTTTTACGGGGGCAGACGCCCAGTCCGCCAGGGCCGGATTCAGCCCAAATAGTTCCAATAGTGGACTGAAGCAACTGAAGCAGGTCTGCAAGGGATGATTTGAAGCGCGGGCGGTCCAGCTGGCCACTTTGTTGGTTCCTACCGAGGGAGTTAAGTCTAGGGTGGTTAGGCGTGTGCAAGATGGGGCTTCGCAGTAATCCGACAAGAAGTGGGTTGCAGTGCGGTTAAATATTCAACCCGCTCTATGCTTCGTGTAGGGAATTATTAATGCAGGTCTCTTTTCCAGACAGGACCGTCTAACTCCTCGCAGATATCCCTGAAAGTTATTGTCAAGCAGCCGCCTAATTGGCCCGCAACTAAATAATTTACTGAGCAGGAAGTCGAAGTCGCCAATATGTGCAACAGTTAGTGGTTGATCGGCTCGACTTACTCAGCAATTACCGTCTAATTTATTAACAAACTAGTCAATGCGGCGTAATTGTCTCTTGAATAATTCACGGTTGCCTGAAGAGTCCGAAACGATGTTTGAATTGGTTTTGGGGACCCGTCCGGGAGGTTTGTTTGTGTAAACGGGACTTGGGGAATTTTTTCGCCAAGTGCCGGCGGTTGGGCGTTAAGCCGGTGGTCCTCCCACGCGTTCGCCGCCTCCGCGGGTCTCCCGTGCCGCCGCCGCGTTCATAGTAAAACCGGCCCAAACAATAACGAAATCAATATTTCACGTCCTTATCCCGAGACTCTCTTCATGAAACACGGTTCCTGAAAGGCTGAAAGCGCATGCGTTTCAGCCTGGTGCGGCCAGTCTAAATTTCAGTTGGGCCTGAGCCTAGGACGAGGTAGGCAACAGAGAATTGACCTCTCCTCGCGGGTTGCCTACATTTCTTGGTGGTACTACTCACAGTGCGGGTGTTAAAGTGCCACTGGGTGCGATCGAGTTTCATGGTTAGTAAGGATAGCGCCGGAAATCCCGGAAGAACCGTCTGAAATCCTGAACTTAATCAGTTGGCTGAGTTTCACTAGTTACCTGCCACTTTTGCTTATTTACATCGCGGTAATCGAACGGGATGGCTGAAACATAAATATTTTCACGCAAGTGACGTCACGTAACACCTGAAGCACGAAACGTGAAAGTTGTGCGTTTCGGGACTATTCATTATTAATTCGGGAAAGGTTCAAGTGCGCTGGGCAAACACCAAGGCTATTTACAAATCGTTACTTCACGGCTGTCCCAAGGTGCAAACACTTTTGGGCACTTACCTTTCCGCCCTAATTTAACCCTTAATTGGAAAACTTCCTAGGTATCTTTCTACCACTCTTGCAACCGGCGCAATTGATACGTGCAACTTCTGAAAAAAGAGCTCTTTTTTGTTGCATCTATTTTCTTTGCTGCTCCTCACTTTTCATTTCTTAATTCTTACAATATTTTTTTAATATTACACTTGTATTATGCCAGGTTGCATTTTTTAATAGGCGAGCCAGATTGGAGGTTATTGTCTGTAGTATTTTTTTTATTATAAGTTTCTTCTTATTGGCATTCATCTTACATTTGATTCTTATTCTGACTTTTATATTATCTCTTCTTACACCTTACTTATATACCTGTTAAATTTTAAAATTCTCCAACTTTCCTATGTTTAATTTTTTTTTCTATCAATTTCGGCGTTTCTTCACTTCTTCATAAATTTCTCCTCTCCTCTATGTAATTTTTTCAGCAGAAATTGCTATTAACTATAATCTACTGAATCGTGCCACCAACTTCTCCCTCTAAATTTAGCATCTTGCAACATTTTTTTCAGTCATACCTTTGTTCCCGGGCTGAGGTCCGGGTTTTCCACTTGGGGTCGTAACCCCCGATTTCCGACCCTTTAGCTGTTTGCTCCAACCCCGGTCTAGCCTTCCCGGTTTCTTGACCTTAACTCCAGTTATTGCTCCGAACTTTCCTCTAACGTCTAGCCGAATTTCAGTTGGATCTATTTGGAAATTGTCCCGGAATGGGGGGGTTGACGGCGTTTAAAACTAACAATCCACCCTCGACCCTTATAAATGGCCGCGTGGGAGTTTTGCTCGAATAATGAAATAATTCGGCTTGTTGAAGAGTACGCCACAAAGTCCGGCTATTGTTCGTCGTCCGCAATTTTCCCATTCACTGCATGGTGTTTCCGAAAGGCGTCATCAAAGCCGTTGTCGTTCCGCAAATAAAGACCGTCTGGAGAAAAGATGGGGGTGGTTTGCAAAACTTGCACGCAGTTTCCGTGCAATTTCGAGATTGCGCCGGCGATCTTTGAGCCGGAAGCAATATTTATTTTGATGACGCAAAGGTTTTATTAAGTGAAACGGAGGGGTGGTTGACGTCTTTGGTGTTTAATAAAAATATTTGTTTTTCTTCCGGTTTAATAATTTTGTTTTTCGAAGCTTATTTCTCCTGAGTATTGGATGCTGGTTAACTAGTGGGAGATTTGGCGACTTTGTGTTATCTGTTGATCAATCGCCTCCAAACTCAACAGGTTTGATCAACAGATAAACAGTCTTCGGAAATTACATGTGTAGTCAGAGTATGGCCACATAAGTCTGGAAGGAGTGAAGCACGTGCCTGAAACCCATAAATCTTCAATTTTCTGAAAATTATTAAAAGCTGGCACAACTTCGACTTGGTGGTTCTTGTCACGTAGTGGTACAGTCAGTCTCATAGAACCTCTAGAATTCTAAATAACCAAGCAGCTCTCCACCAAACGGAGAATTGCAATTTTCAATGGCGCCAAACTGGAGGGCAAAGAAATTAATTTTTTGCTGAACGGCTTACTTTATTTAATAATGTGACCCTTGATCTAACGATGGATCGAGGAGTTTTGCAATGTCTGGTAAAAAATTATTAATTTTCATAGTTCCGACAAAGACTTTAACGCAATGTTCTCACCCTCATTAAGACGACGTTTTTTTGTAAATTTTGACCTTCCTACCCTTAATAAGAAATTGGGGAAAGCTTTTTTCTAGTTTTAAGGTACCTATAATAAGTGTAAGTTGCAAATATCGTCAGCGAGGATCTCTACCTCCCTGCGTCAATGAATAACGTCGAATTTGGTCCATTGCAAACATTGGCTTTACGTTTTTGTCTTTTTTCCTTCCGCGGCACCTAAAACCAATAACCCGGCGATATTTCTTGCAAAAACCAACACTCACGTTTTATCCCAAAAAATCCACAGCGGCGCTAACCTCAATATTCGCGATATAACTCAGCGGATAAAGCAAACGGTCATGTAAATCATTTTCGAACAAACACAGCTTCCCAGGAATCCCCTCGCCCTTAATCCCGCTTGCACCATTCCCACCGTTTATTTCATCAGTTGAATTAAGCCGCTACCGACCTTTCCTCGTTGCCACTGCAGCAGCCAATTTCCGACACATCTTCTCGCTTTACAGTTAATTTTAATGACAAACTTACCCCTTTTAACAAGATCAAAGAAACGCGGTGCAATATTAAGACACAAAAACGATCCGGATTCAGTTTGCCGGAATAGCCGTAGATGGGGCGACAAGACGCAATCGTGACGTACGAAACTTTTTAATTAGGACCAAAGTTTTTAACTAGAACGACAGGGTGAAATAAAAAAAGTTTTCGGGGTCAATTTGCGAAATTGGTAATTGGACGTTATGGATGGGGAGAGGAGGCGAGACTTCAGGGATGCGTCGGCCGGAATTAGCGTTTTCATGTTTAACTTGTTGAATGAACGTGTGATCTGTTTCGAACCGCAATCAAAAGTTATCGACTCAAAGAATGATGCTGTGAGCTAACATGCCAAAAGTTATTGGCCCCAAAGTGTTGTTGAGCACAAGCTGCGTAGCTGGCTTGTCAAAACTGCGGTTACGGTTGGGGCAAGCACCCCTAAAATTTAATTTCTACGAATAACAGTCACAGAAGGGCTTCAATTTTGAGAGACTTGATGTTAAAGTGGTCGTTCGTCTGTGGAATTAAAAATAAAGTTGAAATTAAAAATTTAAACTCCAACGTCAATTTGAACTCCGTCCTCAATTAACTGAAGCAAACTCAAATTATGTAAAACAAACATTTCAATAAAAATGCAAGAAAAATGAATTAAAAATGGGATAAATAGAGTACAAATAAAATGAAAGCGGAATGTGGATTGAATAGAAATGAAATAAAAATGCAATAAAAATAAAATAAAAATATGTAGAATGAAAATACCATGAAAATGAAATGATAACGAAGTGCAAATGGAATAGAAATGGAGAGCAAACAGCATAAAAGTGCAATAAAATTTCAATCTAATAACTAATAAACTTATTAATTTTATCATTAAAGATAAAATAATAAAATAAAAAGGAAATAAAATTGGAATAAAAATGGGAGAATAGAAAAGTGGAATAAAAATGCAATGAAAATGAAATGAAAATATAATAAAAAAATAAAACAGGAAAGTTTTAGGAACTACAGGGATTTGCTCGCGCTTTTGTGGCTGGCGGCTGGCACCTGGAGCGGAAAAGGCCACGCAGCCCTAATTGGACACGCTCGATGCATGCAGGGAACTTGATGATATTTCAGTTATCGTGCCTGAAACGCGCTGAAATCTGATTGCGTAGTTTTGAAATTTGCAAGTAGGTACTTAATTATATCCATGCAACCTGCAACGTTGCCGGTGAGGTCCATTAAAATTTCCCAGCTGTCCGACAAAAGCCAGATACTCGCACCTCCAGCTGCAATCTGGATCGTTTTGCGTTGTAGCTCCGGACCCCCGGAATTGGGGAAAATCTATTTGGCGGCGTCAACCGGAATTTTCCAGGTTGGAAAATTGTCGTTGACATATCGCGTCTAGCGAAACACGAACCGGCTATTATCCTCGAAGGCGAGTTATTTTCAGCGAGATCCCCCCAATTGCACGCGTCTGTAATTCCGGCATTATTAAGATCGCGTGACAATTCCGGTAATAATCGGCACTCGAAGCGAGTCAAGTGCGTGACGTAACATTCGAGATACCTTTAAACAAACTTGCAAAACTGAATTTTTCATCGAATCCCTTCCGACTCAACGGGTCCGAAAACGCGTAAACATATCTAAAATTCTGCGCGGATCAATATGGGGAGTCGCGGTGAGGAACGTCGAGGAATGTGGCGAAAGCTCGAGCTTTTTACGTAATTGTTTTTTGTCATCGGCAAAAATTTCCAGCATTTAACAAGTCAATACTCCGGCAAATCCCCGACGCGCTAATGGTCCTCGAGTTGTCAAAATCGAACGACGGAGTTTGCAAGTGAACGTTCGAGGACCCGAATTCCTTTCCAACAACGTTACGGACCCGGATTGCAATTAACTTCCGGAGCTTCGCCCATTACGAAACTTTTCATTGACTCGCAGATATTTGCCGGAAGTTGGGGTTCGTTACACCTTATTATTGGAGTTTTTTATTTTTTATCTACAATTTTTTTGGCGGCCCGAAAGCTGCGGCGTTATCGTTAATTCCTCCGTGTTTCATGTAACTCCGGCGGCAGGGTGAACAATGGTGGCGAGAACTTGGAAATTTCGTTCAACTTTTAATGCATTCGAATTATTTCGGTGTAGAGGGGCGAAACTTGTTTTGATTAGAATAAAATAAGTCGGAAAATGGAAATTTTCCCTCGAGCCAGGTAACTTTTCCGGAATTGCTCCACGCCCAATTAGGCACTTACAATAATCCCGCAGGACGCCCGCTACGCCCGAAGCCCGCAAAATTGGCCCGAATTAAAATTATGAAATTTATTTCGAAAATTTCCTATAGCGCTCGGCCCGAAAAATTCTTTCTTAGGGATGAAAATTTGAGCAACTTAACAATAATTTGAGCAAACAGTCACGCTTTCTTAGCCTTTTTGTACAAATAATCAACTTTTTCGCGAGCAAACAAGTTACGTAAGTTTGCCAAACTATAAAAATCTCTGTAAGGCAGGTACAAAAGAAAAAGCTTTTTTTTATTCCAAATAAAAAGTTATTTACTTGGAGCATTACATAATTTGATTACTCTATGTGTAAAGATGGAGCTAAATGTTCGGTGAATATTTAAAAAAAAATTCTTTTGTATTCCGGAAAAGTTTTGAGTTGGTGAAAATGTTCGGGTTGCGGCTTTCGAGACTATGTCCAGAAAGGTGACGAGAGAATTTCAGGATTTCAAACGTCCTCATTTCCGGCGTGTCGCCACCGCTGAATTTCGGCCTGAAACCAATCGAGATAGTTATGCGCGACAATTGGTCGGAAGCTTAAGCGTCATTGTCGGCGTCTCGACGCCGAATTGATTCCAGCAGAGCGCAAAATGATATTTTCAGTTAACACTTGTTTACACACAGAGAGGGTCGAATTAGACGAAGGCAATCTGTATTTATGTTGAAGCATGTTGATTCAATGTAAACACAGTACTACTCGAGCTACCGCCGTAAATATCCTTCGTCTTAACAAAAATTTTCGATATCGTCTCGTTTCACTTTTTTCTCTTCCTTATCAAACGAACGTAACGATTTCTTTTCAGCTTCCAGTGTTGCCAACCTGCCGGGATTATCATAAAATAAAGGTGCGCTAGTGGTCGATTAACACTCCAGTGCTAACTCAAAAGCGATTGTGATGACAAGTTGGCGCGTCCTCGTGTTTGTGCACAAACGTCTGTTATAACGGCCAGTGGCGGTACTTTGGTGTCGTTGTAAGGGGCGCTACTCCCGACCACCATGGGCTGCGAGCTAGGCAAGTTGGCCAGCAGCGGCGGTTCGGGGAACAGCAGGAAACCGGAAGACGTCGCGCCGCCCGCCCCCGTCGACCCCCGTCTCCCCCTCACCGCCAAACAAAAGTACAACATGCTGGCCTCCTGGAAAGGGATCAGCAGGGCCATGGAGTCCACGGGCGTCTGCATGTTCCTCAAGTGAGTCTTTAGTTGTTTTCAAGTACCTGCGTCACGACGTACCTCGTGTCCCGCGCTATCAATTAATCAACAACGCGACGTGTATATTAATGAAGGTAGTTAGTTGCTATATTTATCAAAATGTGACGTCGTTATCGCGGGAAGTGTGACTACGCTACACCCAAAATAGCGAGAACCTTTGTTGGGCGACAAACTCGCAGATCCAGAGGAAATTGATTTGGAGTGTCGTTGCCGCGATTTGATTATTAGGCGCCGCGACGGTGCAGCGCAACGACTTTTCTACCGCTCACCTTGATGTTAGTGAATCAAAAACGCTGATGTCGCAGCTGAGGCGGCAATTAACGGAAACTGCTTGTTCAGAAGAAACTTCGTTACCGTAAATTTGATACCCCTCTTTGGGGCTCAAAATTCATTCGTTTTAGGGCGCCTCGCAGGGCTGCACAGGCACAAAGGTAGAGCACTTCAAAGGTCATTCCGGAGGGGGACGAACAATACTTCAAAAGTCATAAGAGGGTGGAAAATAAGGAGTTTTGCATTTCAACCCCTTGGGGTTAAGGTTAAGTTTGGGACAGAAGTCAGTTGGTCAAGATTAAACCAAAAATCTTCTTATTGAAATTTCGCAATCTCTTCTTGCAAAGACTTCCAATTTTTGGGTTTTAAAATGTTAACGTCCAATTTCAAAAAAAATGAGTCAAGACTCTATTAACTCAACTCACTTCTTTCTAGTAGTTGTTTCCATCTTCAGCAATTTTTTTTGCTTATTTAACAAAATTGAGGGACGTTTTCGGGATTGGGATACTACGTTGAAGAAAGGGGCAGATTTGCCCTAATTTTGAATTTATTCCCCCAAACTACAACATTCCGCTATCTAGCGGCTCATTTGTCGCCGAAAGCGGGGAACTTGAGGAACGGCATGTACTTCTTCACGTCCCCGAGGGTGTACTTGGAGAGGGTTGCCAAAATTGTGGGAATATCGCTAAGTTCCTCCAACCCCGGCATGTACTTCCTCAGATCCGTCACCCCTTTCACAAGCGGACAGTTGCCGTCAACGTAACTGCATTTTCTGGCCTCTGCCATCTTCTCCAAATCGTCGAAGATCATCAAGAATTGTTTGACAACGTGGAAGAGCACCGGCGTGATTTTCGGCAACACCACGTTGTAATTTTCCTTCTTCTTCAGCGCCTCCATTAAAATACACATGGGTTGTTCCTTGCACTTTTCGATAACGTCGTGGTTCTTCCTGATGATTGTCGTTACGAGAGGACCCATGAGACCGGGCAAGTTACGTTTGATCGTTTCGATACGTTTTCCGAAAGCGGTCACGGTCATGTCGACATCCTGGGGCATCCTCATCTCGGGCAATTTCAACGTGTCCAGAGCGTTGGTGAGAACGTCGTAGAATAAGGGGCTGATGGCTTTTATTTCGGGGAGAGGATTTCGGGCTTGAGGTGTCGGACAACTGAAATAGTCGACGCATTTTCTTGCGTCGATGTTGTAGAACTCTCCCAAAGGACATTCGCAGTTGGTGAATGAAGCGAGGTTCATTCCTTCTTTCGGACACGGCATACACCCTGCAAAAAAAATTTCGTTCCTAACAAAATTTTTGAAGGGGTTGAGTCACTTACAGCCATGTGAGTGTTTTACTAGAACCCCAAGAAGGAAAATGTTGATAAGTAGAAGTTTTGTTGCCATTTCGAAAAGGTTCACTTCAACTAAAAATCTTTGGTACTGTGAGCCTCGAATTTAGCGACGGCCTATTAATAACTTTCGTGTCTTAACTCCAATTGGTTGATCGGGCGGAAACCTGTTTAATTTTTGTTTTTTAAGTTACGAATGATTTCGTTTTGAGATGATAGACACGCACGGGCATAATTTGGAAGTTAGCACGCCCCAGGAGCGTTATAAATGTGGCAAGGGAAATGGTCAGATGACTTTGAAGTTTGTTGCGGTCGACTTTGCGAAAATGGGGAATCGTCCAAGATTTCGAAAGTACTTTTTTTGATCTCTCTCTTCGCTCAAAGGAAGCTGCAACCAATTTCCGAAATGTTTGGTTGGAAACTCAATTTTTGCTAAATTTTCTAGTGGTCCTTCTTAGATTTACAAAAATTTTGTGCGATGCGTGAACTTTTCAAAGTTTGGTTAGAACAGGCCTTAAAGTCTTTTGGTGATTCGTTACGTCTAATTTAAGAACAATCGTGTTAAGAATTAATTTTAAACAAATTATTGAAATTGAGAATGTCTTAACCTGTTATCCGTATCGAATGTTAAGACGAATGGATAATGAGTCAATTTTTTGATAACGTAAGTACCAAGGTGCTTATTCCCACTAAAAGATAATGGTCATTAAACACCATAATTGTGCGCAAAGTTATTATCGTATAAATACCTGGCACTCACAAAGACAACAATAATAGCTCTTTCTAGTATAATGAAGTTTACAGCAGTTCAAACAGTTCTCATTGTTCTTGCAATTGTGGTCGCCAAGTCCAAATTTGCTGATGGTGAGTCCAAAATTTGATTGTTGAAACTCTCTCACGATGGACTTGCAGGATTTTCCATCGTCACCACACCCATTTCAGTCTCTGGCTATTTTATTCTAAGAGTACTCGAGGTCTTGCTGAGTTTGATACCGATAGTTAATATTTTTGCTGTCCCTATTATTGGCACTTTTAGATATTTGGTGTATGCCTCTTAAAAACTGAATATAATGTCTTAGTAAGGTGCAACAATATTTATTGAACCTTCGTAGTGCTACCCCTAAGAAAAATTTAGTTAAAAATTCGACACTTTACTGCTGTAATTGATAACCTTTATTTAACCCAATATTGAAACTCCAATTAGTCAAAATTAGTCCAATTAAAAAATTAGTCCAATTAGTCAAAAATTGGAAGGAGGCTACCAATAACTCTACACTAAGCATTTAAGGTAGAACTAAAGAGCTTCAAGTTGTCAAAAATTTATTAGGCTCCTTGCCTTAAACTCCAAACAAAGCGTGGCGGACCATGATCACTATTGGCAAAAATGTGACGTTCAATATCGGAATCGGCAACAAAATGGCTTCCATCAACAACATAAATACGTTAGTGGCATATTTCATGATATTGACAATGCCACTGGTAATTGGTGGCGGGTTCGGAAGTAAAGATGGTAGTAGAGATGGTGGCGGTGGAAAAATTGACGGAATTGGCAGTGGTAGCGGCAGCGGAAGTTGACCTAAAACCCGCTATAATTAGTATCTTTAATTATTTCTAATCGTTATCTTACCGTTAGCCAAAGTGATAAAGAGCAATGCTACAGTTGCGCCAAAAAACGAAAACGTCGACATTTTTCTCTAGAAATGCTCACTAAGGTTTGGATTTCATCCCCGCAACTATATAGTTGAAGGAAAATTGGCTACGGCTGTTGGCGTGAGGCATCGAGAATTGTCGGGAAAAGATTGGGCATGAAAACGTGGTCTGGTTAATCGAAGAAGATTTTTCACGCGACCACTTGTCATTAAGTAATTGTTTAAATAGCGACAGGTTTTGTTGTGATGTGTTTAAAAGTTAAAATAAAGAACGCCAGACTTCTGTTTCTGATACTTGTCGCTGCGTTCGTAGTGTTTTAGGTAAGATTAAGGGTGGTTGAGACCAGATTTATTTTTTCTTCCAGCTCAACCTCTTTTACTAAGTCTATTTCCTGCAGATGTTGCTGGTATTGGAAAAATATTTGGCTTCGGTTTTCTACTCTTGCTCCAGTTCTTTCTACCACCAGTTCCTGGACTTAACCTCTTTTTGATACCCATCATAGGAATCATCAGACGCTGGTTGTTTGGAATGTAGCATCATCACGTTAAATTAACAAAAACTTTTTAATCAATTTTTTTAATGTCATTTTTTCCTCACTAGTTCTCTTCTTCAATCGCTGTTTTTATTTAAGAAACCTTCAAGTTTTTTATCAAACCTTTAGTGTCGCGTGTTAAATTTTTTTATTAATTGATCTTTGGCCTGAAAACTTTTTTTCAAATGCCCTATTTTAACAATAGGAAAATCATCCTATGAACGAGCTAAACCAGCTTAAACTTTACTTTCAGGAGATGTGTGGTCTTCTTCACCACTATCTGCGTGGTGCCGGTGTTCTTGGTCCTGCTTTGACGTTTAGAGCTTTTTGCACTAAACGACGTTATCGAAGGATTCTGAATTAATAATCGTTTCATTCTAGACTTGTTTATTACATTGGGACGCACTTAGTTAACATTTTTGTTCGGTAGATAGTAGCATGTTACAGTAATAATGTGTTTAAGGGAATCCGAACACTACATGTCGGAAGAGGATTGCTAATGGTAGCAACGTGATATTGAGAATTGGTATCGGCAGCAAAATTAACTCGAACAACACTATGGTTATGTTGATGAGGATTTTGGCGATTTCGACAGCACCGATATCGAAAATTGGGGGCGGTAGAGGCAGAAGAGGGAAAGTAGCTGTCAATCAAAATGATTAAATCTTCCGATCAAAAATTAACAAGTTGACTTACCTTCAGTGAAGTTCAAGAAAATTAACGCTACTAGAGCGTACATCCAGGTAGTTGTTGCCATCTTGATGGAGTCTAGTTTGAATTTTTCCCCCCAATCTACTTATAACCCGAAAATTTTTGGAAATTAGTCACGCTTGTTGCTGAGTAAGCGTGGAAAATTGCGTGGAAAGATTAGGCATGCAAACGTGATCGTGATTTCTCACGGACTTTTTCTGTTTTCAAGTCGTTCTTAATACATAATCTCAAATTCTCTTTTATGTGTAAATTCTAAAATAGGTACTTAACAATGCCAAAGTTATACTTTTCGCAATTGTAGCGCGGTATTGAGTGTTGTAACACTCTGGGTATGTTATTTTAAGTGTTTTTGGCAGCCATCTATTTCGCCGTTTACCCCTGTTGCAGGTAAAATGGGGCATATTCTGAAGCCAATTGATGATATTCTTGGCCTTATCGAGATGATGTTGTCACCAATTCCAATGGCCAATATTATTTGGGTGTTCATCACAGATTTTATTAGGCACACATTGTTTGGACAGTAACAACGTGATTTTAATTAAAGAAAAAAAGCGGACTTTAATGTTTCTTTTATCCTTCTTGTTATGCATAGCAAAAATAAACTAAGTAAGAAGTTGAGTTGTTGATAGTTGTTGGATCACCCACTCATTCGATTACATGAGAAAACGCTAAATTTCAGTCTTTTGCAGCAACGATACCGATTTTGGAATTTTTTTCCAATTTCTATCGATTGGAGATTTGCATATTTGAAGAGATTGACTATTTTTTTGTTTTTATTTTTTAAGTAGAGAGTAAAGTCCTCATACTTACACTTTTGAATAGCCATTGAAACCCCGATTAATTTGATGTATCTTGATGCGATATGAGTGGTTCCTTTCAAAAGTTACCAGAGTTTGAATACTTGAGAAAATGGTAATTTTGTGGACCTTTATGTAGTCCAATTGAAAACTTAAAGAGCTTTTTGACCATAATTAGCTCTCAATAATTATGAATTTATAACGTGCTCCTTCTGTTAAGTGTTAATAACACAAAAATAATAATAATATGTAGTTATAATTTTTTTTATTAAAGATTAAATATTACAAAAATAATACTCAAAAACTCATCACGTATTTGCTCTCGAGACAATAATTTTGAATATATTAATTATTACAGCCCTAAACAAAAAGTTATCGAGCTCACTCAGCATGCCTGCAGCAACATTTTACAGAAAACATTGACATTACCTAAATATATTTATGGAAAACCAAAGAGGACATGCCGAATGAGGGCTACTATAGGCACCTTAATTTGGGCCAGAGGTAAAACGCTCAAAATTCCTTGAATTAACAGCAAGAAACCATTAAAAATAGTCTTGAGAAAATCGACAATACCACCAACGAATGGTGGCGGAAGAATTCCAGGGGGTGGAAACGGCGGCAAAGTACCTGTTAATAAATTGAATTAACGAAATTAATTAACTGACTCGTTAACACGCTCAGCATTAGCAAAACTGACGTAAAGCAGCGCTATCAAAGCGCAAAACCAAGTAGCTGTCGCCATTTTAATCGTAATTTTGGTTTCATCCCTTGTCATTTATTGCCGAAAATTTTTGGAAATTTGTCACGCCCGCCGCTTGTTTAGCATTGCGAATCGTGGAAAGTAGATTGGGCATGAAAACGTGATCGAGATTTCCCACGGACTATTTTTCGATTTCTGGCCGTTCTGTATAAATAACTCCATTTGATGATTCTGCGGTATTAGTCCGAAAATGTTCAGTAACGCCAAAGTTTTATTGTTTGCGATTGTTGCCGCTATAAGTGTTAGCAGCACTTTGGGTAAGTTGGAAGTTAAGTGGACTCGAGCCAAAATTGATCAAAATCTTTTAGCCTCACCCTTGTCCATGGTTCCGCCATGGGGGGGAATTATCGGCATTCTAAGGTTCGGCATCTGGATTTTGGGCGTTATTATTGAGCTGATCCTGCTGCCCATTCCCATCATCAACATTATTGGCATACCTATTGTAGCGATTATCAGACACTTCTTGTTTGGGCTGCTGTAACAACATGGTCTTGAATAAACATTAGGATGCACTTTATCCATCGATTCTCTGAATTTACTTCAAAGCCGCGCCAACCTTTTTTAGAAACCTGAAGAGTTTCTCCTTTAATTAAATATTAAAATTAAAAAAAACCGAAGAAAATTTGACAGTTCCCTCTCTACTTAAAAAAATTGAAATTGGAGGCGCCTGCACGCCACTGCACAATTTCATTTTTTTTTTTAAGTACACCTGCCGAATTTTTTTTGGCCTTTCTCGATTGCTCGCGTCCAGCAGAGCAACCAAGAAAGGCCAAAAAAAATTTGGCAGGGGTACTTAAAAAAAATTTAATTGTGCAGTGGCGTGCAGGCGCTTTCACCATTTCTCCAATTAAGCCTTTAGGTGCGTTACCCCGAAGCACGGTGCCGTACCATAATTTGAGAAAACAACTAGCTCTTTAGTCAACTTTCTTTGGGGAAGTTCAGCAATCCCGATCTGCTCCCTGGTTGCATGTCGCGTCCTTGAGGACGCCAGCAGAACTTTTGAGTTGTCGGTAAACGGTGCACGCTCTTAAAGCAAACAAACGAAATTACGTCCATAAATAATTCCCGACATCCCTCTGCCGAAAAATCCATAAAAGAAAATACGGCAACGTCCGGAAAACTGTCAATGTCCCAACGAACCCTAGAATCCGAGAAACTCGATTATTCCGCAACAATTTCGTCGTCAAAAGGTCGGGTAAATTAATTTTTTCGCTATTATTGTTTCGCCGTCGGAAATTAATTGCCATGTCACGGCACTGCTGAAAATTCTGTTAGTCTTCGGTAATAACTTTATAATGAATTAAGCGAGATGCTCGTGCCGAAGATTGAGTCGGCCTGGTGGGAATTTATAACAATTTTTTTTAGAAAGTTATTGCGTTATGTAAAACGGGTGGATGGCGGCGGAGCTCAAAGGGATGGGAAAAACAGCAAATTAATCAAGGGTACGCCCTCGACTGGTCATGCAAAGGGCGCTTTGATCGCCGGTCCAAAAATAAAACTGTGAATTCAATAATCATCGGCCGCAATAACCTCAATTTGCGGCAGACGCACAGGGGCGAGCCAAGTTGAGCGTCGAAAATCGACGCAATGCGTCGACCCAAACGTCAGTTTTGAGGCGACGGCATTGAGGCGCCAAATTGAGGCGTGTTGCGACAGTATTGTCGTCTTAAACAAACGCGTCACTCAAATCAACGATAAAGTTTCACGCCACCGGAGCTCCCTGAAGAACAAACGGCACTTACCCGAGCGATGAAATATTAGATATTTTTCAGAAGAGCTTCCATCAACGACAATAGGAAATTCCGCATTGCAATCACGAGACGAGGTACCTACTACTTAAAACATAATTATAATAATTTTTAAAAGTTTAAATTATTACATAAACGGCTAGTAAGTAATTGCGTCAATTGTTGTAATTATTAAGCAAGCTGAATTAGTAATTAAGCGAAAGTAGTGACCAATTTTAATTTAACTCACATCAAGGAAGTAGTACCAAGATTCCAAATATTTCTTGCCAGGTAATAGGAAATAAAATAGTACAAGGGATGAAGGTGTCCAACATTGACATAATTTTATCTCAAGACCATCATTGATTCCATATGATCGTAAAAGTCGATTTATTATAATTTTCAAAAAAGCCACCCTACTACTGAGGTAGACGTGACACATCCCTCAATAAACTTTATTAGTAATTTTTTTGTTTGCATTTCTTTTTATTTAGGTTGGCAATTTGTATAATCATTTTTTCTACTCTTTATCATCTTATCTTTATTTTAATTTAAATTTTCAAAATCTCAGTTTTTTCTCTTCTTCCCACTTTTGCTCCCTAAGTATCTATTTCTGGTCTCCATTTGGGTCTAATCCATGGACCAACTTTCCCTATTGTCGCGGTTGTATTTTTCGGCTAAACTTGCGTTAACAGCCGGTTATTTTGGTTTTAACCGGGCTCTGTGCGTTGACGTATCTCTTAGGTAAACTCGACATGGTTCCGAATTAGACGCGAGCAGCGAGGTTAGGTGGATGTCGTACGGGCCCCGCCGTAATTAACTTAAGTTTCAGTTAAATTACTTCGCGAATACTCCATTGTTTTTACGCTTTGTGCAAGGGGAGATAAATCAGAACTTGGAACTATACACAGAGGCAGCTCGAGGCCGTAATCCCAAGAATTTTCCACCAACCACGACCCACCTTCCTTTCTTCCACATTTAATTAGCGCTAAACGGGGGTTTTGGCGGGACACAGGTCGAGGCGACCCCTTTGTAGTCCAGAATCACCAAAGGTAATAACAACACAATTTGCGAAAGTGGGAAAAGTAA
The DNA here is from genome assembly GCA_951805265.1 of Schizotus pectinicornis. Classification (NCBI taxonomy): domain Eukaryota; kingdom Metazoa; phylum Arthropoda; class Insecta; order Coleoptera; family Pyrochroidae; genus Schizotus; species Schizotus pectinicornis. The sequence continues at coordinate 4,174,509 of OX638206.1, forward strand.
CAAAGAGCCACGAAATAAATTGCGTGCTGACCGATAATGTTCGATTGGAAATTGGATCGATGAGATTATCTCTCATTTGATTGGCATCACCCCTATTGCGTGCTGGCGTAATTGCGTATTGTCGTCGCAATTTGGGGGGGCGCCACCCTCGAGTAAGCCGGCCAGCGTTGCGCTCAACAATTTCCTTTATTACGACACGAATCAACAACTGCTAACACAAGTTTCAGTCGATTCGTCCCAAAGCAGGCCTTCCTTGCAAATACACCCAACGGTGCAGACGTCCTCGGGACAATCGGGGACGGGGTCGAGACATCTCGGGGGGCAATACGGTCCGCAAGACTGATAGCTTTGGGTTGACAAGCAAAATTCTAGAAAAGAGGTTTCAAAATTTCAAATAACTTCGAAAGGAATCAAACCTGGACACTTTTCGTAAGGGATGCAGTCGCCCCCTGGTTGCGGCCTGATGAGACCCGGGCCGCAAATGCAACCCTCCACGCAATCGCCGCTTTGTTCGAATTGGGACATCGAGGGCTTCTGGCAGGTTAATTGGATGTCGCCGAAACAATCGGCGTATTGCTCGTTCGCCGGACAGTTAAGGGCGGTCGCGCTATTAACAACTACAGCTGAAGAAAAAAATTATAAAAAAAAATTAAAAAGTCTCACCAAAGATTAGGAAAATAATTGACATCATTCTATCTGAAGCGGGCAGGATGGGTCAATTTAGGTACCTGGAATGTTTTGATGAAGTTGATTACTGTCGATTGTTTTTATGCCGAAAATATGTTATTATCGGTTAAGTGGCGGATAACGTCAATCGGCCAATTAGGTGAGTATCAATAATATCGAAATAATTTTGTTGGGAAGTCAACAAGCTATCTGTAGCATGTTGAGGACTTTGAAACACGAGAAGGGATGATTGGATATTTCGATGCGCCTCAAAGTTGTAACCCCGAAATTTTGAAGGAGGTGACGAATTAGGAATAAATAGAGAAGAAGAAAAATTTTTATTTTTTATTTTCACTAATTTTTAGCTAAATTAAACTTCATAGCCTCTCAAAATTGAACATTTATTGGAAATATAGATAGTCAAAAATTTAAAAAGACTTTAGTGGTGAAGGCGCTTGGTGAATCTTAGATGTCTAATAGAAGAAATTGTTTATTAAAGAAGTACAATTGTGCTTTATTATGCCGAAGGGCATTTTTCGACACATTCTTCTGTGATTTCGTCAAAAGTTGTTCCTTCCTTGCAGAAGCAGCCCACGACGCAATTGTCGGTGCAGGAGGTTTCGGGGTTCTGGCAAGTAATCGGGCAGGCTGATCCACACGTGGTAAACTCTTGATTTTTTCCACAGTATTCTGTTTTTTAAAAATTAACACAATTAGTTTAATTGTAACTTGGATTCACGTAACTAGTTTAATTGCAACTTACTCCTGCAAGTTCCTGCTGGCACGCATCTTCCCATTTTTCTGTTCAAAACAAAACCTGTTTTGCAGGCACAACCCTCATTGCAAACGATGAAGTAGCAAGTAGCCGGTACAGGTCTTTGACATGTTGGCTGGCAAGGATTGAGACAATCTGAGTGTATTTCGGTGTTTTTATTGCAAGACTTCTCACTAGCAGCAATTACTAAAAATGTCGTTAAACAAATTGAAGTATTTTCTGGTTACTTTACCTGCAAGAGTGAACAGTAGCACTAGTTTCAGAACCATTTTGGAAATTTCCTGCAAAAGCTCGAATGGTTACTAAAATTATTTGGCCACCTGCTACTTATTTAGGTGCAGTTGTGACGTTTGCGAGCAAAGGTGGGAAAATTGTTTTGATCACTTGACTTGTTTTTGCTTTATTATCAAACTTCTATCACCGAATTCGCAAATGCTCAAGATTTTATCTAACCTTACGTATTTTACATAATTTCCAAAAAACTTTAGTTTCTTGTTGCGCAAACGTTCACATTAGGTAAATCAGTTCAGCAATAAAATTTGTTAAAAATTGTAATTTATTAAAATTACACGTTACTAGAACGGCGGTGGTGATTGCTGCGAACACTCTCCAGTATTGACGCATTTGTTGCCCTTGGTCTCATCTCTAACCATGCCGCTCTTGCAGTAACATTTTCTCTCGCGAAGAGGCGCACAAAAGACGAGTTGGTAATTTTTGCAGGTTTGGCAGTCGATTCCCGAATCCTTCAATTCTTCATTTTCCCCACACGTTATCGCTAAAACTTCCAATAGAAGTGAAACGTTACAATGTTGAAACTGTACCTGGAGTCGCCGAAACACTCGCGATTAAAAGGCAGACAGCCACTAACACAATTATTTTCAACATGGCGAGATTTGGTTTGGAACGGCGGAGAAGGAGAAGCAATTTATATACCCTACCCAGCAAGGTCTCCCATGGGTATTCACCGACTTGGATTACGTAATAGCTGTTCTAAACTGGTAAATAAACCCAAGAAGTTTAAGACTTCAATAGCAGCTTGAGGCTTCGTTAAAATACCTCAAGCATTCAACGTGTGAGAAGATAACTGTTTCAACTTTTTAGAAGCTTCTTAAGACTCTATCCAGTTTTTCTCAATGTGTCGGTAAGGTTTGTTGAGTTAACAGTTTAACATTAAAAAAAATTTAACAAACAAAAAAATTATAGAGGACTTGGGTTGGTGCTGGGAACTGCAGCGGCAAGGATTGAGTGGTCGTTGCTACTACTTACCCATAATTTTACCAATTAAAAAACTATTTATGGATAATTAAAAATTTAGTAAATAATTACCAATTACGTACTGTTGCGCACTGATTAAGGGTGAGGGTTGGCACTTGTTGGAGGTCGAAGTTACACGACTTTTGAGCGTACTTCAGCTCCTTCACAGGGGTCTGAATAGCGCACAAAAATTGTTTTAGGTTTTATGTTGTTTTACAACAACCAGTGGCACTACAACGAAAGGTCGACTATAACTCCAACATTTTTGCTCCAATTTATGCGGGAGAAATTGACTCGTCGCAATATATTTTCCCTTATCTTATCCTTTTGTTGACAGCTTTGCAATAATATTTCAATAATTGCATTTTCTTGTGTTATGGTCGCCCGGAAACTTGTTGCTTTTACGTAAATTTAATTTTTTAGTCAAGCTGAGTTACAGTTAACTTAAAAAAAGACAATAATAGCAAAAGGTTGATGAGAAAATAATTAAGAATCGTCTCTCCGATTAAATTACCCAATTTTTGTTAATTAAAACTTTTTTTTGCTCTATTTGCCTCGCCCTCCCCGAAATGAACAAATGAAGTACCCAAACAGCAACGATAACCTTTTCGAGTGTTAATTGTTTGCGCTTCCCATCCTGTTGCAAACATATCAAACTACAGGTGTTTGAGGGGCGTGCAAACACCAGTATGCAAATTAATTAAGTTATCTCCATATTCACGACCGAAGCGTTTTTTGGCAGAAAGTTCCCGAAACGTCCCATCCCTTAATCCCGATCCACAGGATTTCTGGGAGTTCTTGACGTAATCTCACGAGGTGATCAAATGGTTGCGTGCACGCAACGTTGTTGATGTTGAGGAAACAAAATGTTAACGGATGCGCCAGAGAATATTTTGCTAATGTTGTTCAGGTTCAGCCTTCTTGTTTATTGAAGTTTACGCTACTATTTTAAGCAAACAGTATTTGGATAAATTTAGAACGAGTACCTGCAACGAAGTGCTAAGTAAAAAGACTTGTGCAATCCGACCAACGCGTTTTTAGAACGAGGTCTTGATTGAGGACGTTAAGTTGGTGGTATCGCTTACCCCACCAATCAAGCGTTATCTTCGTTGACTTTTGTATAAATAGAGAATTCTTATCAATTCGACCAATATTGCTCCAGAATTTCGTAAAACCCAAGCTCAGTAATGAAAGGAATTTTTTTGGTTTTTGTGGCGGTAACTTTGGCCCTCTGTTCTACTGGTGAGTGGACGCTTTCAGCGACTGTTAACTATTGACGCTTTTCAGAGGAATTTAGATGTGGCAAAAACGAATCGGTTCAAGATATCGGCTACAACGCCTGTGCTACGTGCCAAAATTTCCTCTTTGTGAAATGCAGCCCCATTGAGAAACGAGGGTGCTACTGCTTACCTGGCCACGTGAGAAAACGAGAGGGCTGCAAGGACTGTTTGGTCCCAGTAGACTGCCCCCCGAACCAAACTGTTTAGTGTAAAAAAATAATTGTGCGAGCCTTTAAATTGTTAAAGTACTGCGTCTTCTTCTTTTCCATGTACCATTAACACAACAAAAAATTAATTCCTTCAAAAGCTAAAATTGTTAAAAACAATAAGAAATTATTGAATATAGAGCAAAAATATTACAGGACTGGAGTTGGGCTCAAGATCTTAACGACAGTGGTTGAATTGGTCAGGTCAGGTCAGGTCATCCAAACGAGAACCTCTTAAATACCGGAGAGGAGAACTTTTAAACGATTTCTCGAAAAGTCTTCAAGAGATTGCTGCATACAGCAAAAAGCCACCCTGTAGAGTTGCAGAAATCATCCAAGATTTATTTAATTTTCGCCTTGCGGATGTTTATTTTCTTTCTTTTTCGTTCCTGTAGAGTTGCAAAAATCATCCAAGATTTATTTAATTTTCGTCTTGCGATATTAATTTTCTTTCCTCTTGTTCGTTCCTGATTCCAGCTGTGTTGACCATTTGCGTTGTTGGCCGTTAAATTCAGTTGACAATAGTCTTCCCGACACATTTTTAATCGTCCCGTTAAAGCCGAACAGCCCCATAAAAGGCAACGACATCGTCAAAGGCGAGGCGTACAAAAACGACGCATTCTGAAAGCGTCGTTTCTCATCGGGGATAATGGACGTCGTGGCGATGGTGCGTCGGGCGCTCCAATCGGTCATTCATCAATTAATCAGGCCTTGTTAACTTTGTTCCCCAATTACATGGCGGTTTGTTAAAATGGGGAGCCAACAATAAAGAGCGCCGGGGAATCTGCAATTAATTACGCCCTCGTCTCGAGTGAGCACCAGGTATTGTTTCAGAACTGCACCGAGTTCCGTTTTCACCTAGACGCAACAAAAGCGATCTGCATACAAATAAAGTTAATTAATTCGAAAAGTTTTGTTATTTGAACAACTCGATGGTGGCGTTCCTCGTGGACCCGTGCCAATTTTTGCAACCAACCAGAATCGCGACAATTGTGGCAATCGGACCAACAACGAGTACGCTCGGTTGATCGAAGATAATTAGTCGTTAATGACTAATTAGCGCGAAATGGCATGGATGACTTGATGCGCTTGTTTGACAAATATCAGTTGAGATGCCCCATTAGCGAAGCCCAAATCTTAATGATCCGCTAATGGATGCGTCCGCAACCGGGCGAGGGACGCAAGAAAGAAAATTACACCGAAAAGTTGTCCTCTCAAGAAAGGACGTAATTTTATCTTTTGAAAAACTAATTAGGAATAAAGAAAAATTAATTGTTAGGGATGATAAATTTTTATTACAAGAGGTCGTAATTTTCCAAGTAATTACTTCTACTTCTAGAGTGACAATTTATAATTCAATTAATTAATTAACTTAATTTATATAACAGCGATAATTTTCCAGACTTCTCTTAGCAAGAAGAATAACCCTGTTCAATATGTACCCTTAAGAATTAATAAAAACAACACAAGATTAGGGAGGATTAAATGCTAAAACTTTTATTGAGAAGTTGCGGTATTTACAATTTTTGGAAGTAGGTGGCTAAAGTGTCATTAATTGAGCTGTGGCGCCTAATTGTGCGTTAAGTATTGGCGGACAGTCGTCAGTTCTTACACAATCCTCACTGCCTGCTGTCTCTTTGACGTAACCTGGTAAACAGTAGCAGCCCCGTTTTGCAACAGGGGCGCATCTGATGAACATGAAATTTTGACAAGTAGCTGCAGCGTTGTAACCTATATCTTGGACAGATGCGTTTTTTCCACACCTAAATACCTCTGAAAAGTCACCGTTAAAAATAATTTACAAAAAAGTTTTACTTACCCCCGTGACATATAGAAAGTAACAAAAAAAGAAACAAACAAGAGAGTTTCATTTTTCTAAACTTTCTAGACAAAAAAATGATAATACTGGAAAGATAAAACTAAAATTGTTAGGATAAGATTAGAGAGATAAACTTTGTTGTATGACGTCTAACTTCTCTGCGTTATCAATAAATTTGCTGTTATCAGATCTTAACTAGTTTCCATCGGGGTTCACTTTATTACTAGAAAAAAAATTCTAAATAGAGTTAGGAATAGAGTAACAGTTTGATTGTAGGCTAGCAAAATCCTAATGTTGGGTGTAAATCGAGAAGGAATTTTTAAAATAAGCTGATATTGTAAATATCAATAGACAGCGGCTTGTTCAATTTTTTAAATAATTTATTTATGGTTATAGATTTGATGACAAAATTTTTTCATTGAAGACTTAACACCAATAGAATTGCCCGCACCTGTACCTGTGTCTTTTGTTTCGTTCAAATTGCTCCACCCTCACACACTGGCGATTTGCATTGCGGCAGAAGCCGCCCTGACATGCACAATTGAATTGTTGACAGTTCGGGTTTTCGTTGCATCTGGGCGATAGCCTCCTCAAAGCCTCGCACTTTTCCTGGCAACGATCTGGACAGTGCCGGATCAGGACCTCGTGACGTCCACAGGGTTCTGCAAATTTAACAAAAATAGAGTCAGCTGCTCGATTTGTTTACATGATTTAAATTTTTCCAGCACCTTCACTGTTTAAGCTCGGTAGTAACGGAATTGTTTAATTAACTTACGTTGAAAATTATGACAAGCGACGTAGCTAAACACGCTGACTAACAAAAACAAACTTAACTTCATTTTGACTTCTTTGTTTCGACTGTTGGTTGTGGGCTACGCCTGTCCGCATTTATAGTAGTTATTTTCGTCAATTTTTAACACGCGATGAACCCCAATTAACCATTGTTTAGATTGAGTGATATTTGCGGAACCACAGTGTATCTAGATATCTGATTGCATCTATATAATTAGTTACGCGTTTTAAACCCTCTAATCCTAGACTAAATGGTCACAAATTTTGGGAACCACCGAATAGCGTGAGCGATCTCAAGTGACTCAGTAGGAAATTACGCTCCGCAGCACCGGGATAAAACAAGAATTTTAATTTAAAAAATTTATTTATATTCTTCCGCATTTTTAACTGATGACTCAAAGAAGTTGTTTTTTTTTTTATTTGGGGCAGTCTTCGGGGGAGACGCAAATTCTGTCGTTGTCCCTCCTCACGTAACCGGGGTTACAGTAACATTTTTTTTCTTGAATGGTAGCGCACTTGACGACCCGATGGTTACGACACGTTGCGCAATCGATGCCCGTTTCTTGAACGGTTTCGTTGACGTTACATTTTAATTCTGCAAAAAAACATTCAAAAAACGTCAACAACAACAACAATTACCTGAATCGGCGACAACAATGAGGCAAAACGCCAGCAGAACCAAGCATCGAACCATTTTTCTTCAAGGAGCGCCGCTAACTGTTCCAAGATCGGCTGGCGGAACCGAAGGTTAACAAGGTGCTAATTTGAGGGGAAATACAGGTAAAAATTCCGTGTTGTGTTAAGAAAGAGTTACGTGTAAACCGTGCGCGGGAATTATGGCCGCCATAATTTACGTTTAAGAGCTGGATTTTATGCGCCAGGATCAAAGCGAAATGTTGGCTAAAATGAAAGTGGAAGACGCTAATTAGAGACAGGGGAGCACATGTTAACAAGCAATGCGCCCTAATTTTCACGGCCCAATTATTCACCACCCGGGATGCAGAGGAACTCAACCAATTGACCTCTAATTAAGCTCAAAAAATTTTAGGAATTTTTGGGTCTAAGTAGGACCCCTAATTTCGTAAATAAATCCCCCAAAAAATTGCGGCGTTTAAAAATTTCTAAAAATTATTAAGAAATTTTGGGGGTTTAGTAACTCTTAATTAATTTGGTTTTTAAAGATTTTTGAACGTTCAAACTTTAGGGGGTTGGTCCTTCCCTGCGACACTCGCTGAGGTGTCCGAACCGTAATAAGGGAAGGATTTACTTCGGCGTTTCACCCCAATAACATTGCTTATAGCCGACCCTTCGTCGTGGTCATGAATTATCCGTCTTTTCTCCAAAACCAACTCGTGGCCGGATTTGACCACCAGCTGCCGCAAAAAAATTTGTTAAAAATTGAACGAAGACTTCGTTAGATTTAAATTTTTTTTTATTGAAAAATTAATTTAACTTTTGTGACTTTCTCCAAAAAAATTAATTATTGTCAACGGTCGGAGACAAAGTACCTGAAAGCTCTTCCAAAGAAGCCAATTAAAGATGAAATGGAAAAACCGTCGTTTCCGCCGGAATTTGATTGATTCCCGCCAAGTTTCGGGGGGCGCCGGCGGCCAGAATTGATTAGCATTTTTGCGAATTGCTTCGGGTTTTTCCACTAGCGTATACATAATTGATTGAACGAGCTTTCGAGTCCGGCTCTGGCCTGTCACCGTCAAAGTTTCGCGAGCTTTCGAGTCCGGCTCTGGCTTGCTACCGTCAAAGCTACCTGCGATATTGCCGTCGCTAATGGCTTGAGAGGACATTAAAAGGAAATGTAACGATTTAGCTTATCCGAAGGCAATTTGCTACAGCACCATGTACTCGGGAACAACTATAATGCGTTTAGTATTACCCATTAGACGGCGGCGGTTTGCCGGAGAAAACGTGAAAGAACCGGAATTGATCCGGACGTTGTGTTGTCTCGAATTACGTTTTATTAAACGAAAACATCTTTTGCATATTATCTAAATTCTTTTGAAAAAAGCGCTACAGTTTATCGCGTTGCGGCATTGTATAATTTAAAATTTAAAGTGACACAACAGTTATTACAATTTCAAGCGATAAGGATGAGGTCGGTAGATAACAGTCGAAAGAAAACGGTAGCGGTATGAATGTGTAATTAATATTCGTGCAACATTTGCATCAGTATCGATTATTCGCGTTCACTTAAGCTTATTTTTTTCTTTTGTAAAGCATATAAAGAGCGAGGGAATCAAAAGTTGAACAGAAGAGAACCTGCAAGTTAACCAGAAATGAAATTAATTTTCGTCGTTACGGTCCTGGCATTGACGTTGCTGCTATCGGGTAAGACTGAAATATTTCAAAACTTCTATCGCGATTGAAACTTTTGGCCTGCTATAACATTTTTCGTAGATTCGCCAGCCACTTCTACGATTAGCAATAAACTTAGTAAATTTAAAAGTACGAGTTAATTATTTTCTTGGCCCTTGATCATCGCGATTTATTGCCAAAGTTGTTGGTCAATTTTAAATCGATGGACATAACGTTAAAAAAGTTTAATTTTTTACGATTTTATTTTAGCGTCAGGTTATGGCTCTCAGGACCATCGAGGGTGTCGTGCTGACGAGGAGTACAATTCTTGCGGCTCGGCCTGTCCTCGCACTTGTTCTCTGCCCGACGTTCGCCCTTGCACCCTTCAGTGCGTACCAGGGTGCTTCTGTAAAGGGCAGCTCGTGAGACATCCAAGCGGAATATGTGTTCCACTTGAGGCCTGTCCTCAACCCGCCGTCGAGGTCAACAGATAACAAGCGACGCCATAATTGAGAGGGCGACGCAAGGATAGTAATTAAGCGGCCCGTTTCCGAATGCAAATAAATAGTTTGTCGAATAAATATTAAATTTCTGAGCTCTCGCTTTTTAGTAAACCCGAGGTCCTAGCGAAATTAAATTTTTGACGAAGAAGCCGACCAGTTTTAATGACAATCTTCGTGGCGAAGTCAATTGCATTTTTGGCGGATGCGCCGGGTGAAGATCGTAATAGAAAAAATCATAAAAAATTATCGAATAAACGTAGAAAAATGGTAATTTTTTCCTAAAATGGTCATAATTGGTTCTTCTTGGACAGCCATAAACTATTTTCGTGCGACCATTACTTACAAACTTATGATTTTTCTTTGTAGCTCTCTATGCACACAAACTTCGGGAGATCGCATGTAAGGTCAAAATTTTGTTTCTATATGAATTCCTAAATATAAAATGACTCGAGTTATTAACAAAGACGTGAATTTTATTTACTTTCTTTTCAAAGAGTTTTTCGGAAAAATTAGAAAAAAATTTTACAATTTCTTTAGTCGAGCAAAATGGGGTTCAAATTTGATCAAAATGCAAGGGAGAAAATTGACCCAGATGCCAAATGCAAGAAATTAACAATCACTTTGATCGATCCACACGAATGACGCATCTGGCTAAAGTGGACAATGGCTAGTGGCAATCAATAAAGATGACTGGCCACAACGATTCAAATTTCCTAATACCGCACCTTCAAATTGATCAAAACGTCAGCATTACCAGCTGCAAAGAAATCCGACTTGAGCACGCAAATTTTGAGATCCACATATTGACAAACTAGAATTAGTTTAACTTTAGCGTTAACTTGATCTTAAAATTGAACGAAATAATAATTTTAACGCCTTGAATATAAAGTTAAAATTATTTTTATTTGTTTTTTGCTACAGTTTTCTAAAATACGGAGATTTTTTTTTTTTTTAATTTTAAAAATGTACAAATAGTTTCCCGTACATTTCCCGGATGATATTTCCAAGTTATGGCCATCACGCATCCCAGCCAGTTCGTTGTATCGTAAATATTCCAGAGCGACAGGCAATATCTTCCGGTTATATTTACTGGGTAGTAAATGCGTCAATAAAGGGGATTTTACGTCCTAATCTTCCAGGTAAACAAACAATGGTGCAGGGCGGCACCGGCAAATATTTCTTCAATCCTTTTTCCAGTAAAAATTAAGTTTTCTGGAGTTGCCGACTTTTTCCCAATTTCCCGCTCCGGGAGGCCAATCGCAACTTTTCCAAACGTCCAACGAATATTAATCGTCCAGCCCCTACAACAATAAAAGCCAAAAAATCTCAACAATTTATCAAGACGCAAGACGTATTGAATTATTTATGGTGATTTCTTCTGCATCAGGCGGGATTTCGCTATTTGAACCCGGCCGACTCGAGCACCCCTGAGCATTCGAGAGTTTCCGCATCTTGGAAATAAACGAGAGAACAATTTTGTCCGCTGACTTCGTTACGATAAAAATTTAAAGAGTCATTAATTATTATCAACCATGATCTAATAACTTTCTAAATCTACAAAGAAAGTTCAATTGCACTTTGACGCTTACATTGAAAAAAAATGGGCAAGTGATGTTGATTCAAAAAATTTCGCCTATTTTGGTTTAGTTCAGAGAGCTTCTTAAGACTTCCAGATTTTCCTTTAATGGAATTTATTTCTGTGGGGCAATAAAAATTATTATTTGCTTGACCAAAGCGCCATTGTCGCTTGCTGCTCGAAATTGCATTTAGTGATTGGGGAATGTGGAATGCGCGGCGAGGCCAGAATCAGCTGGCGCTGGGTGAACCTTGAGGGATGAAACCGCTGCGAGATTTGCAGGTGAACTGGACCGCTGTTGGAAAAGACAGTCGCAATAAAGGTTTTTTATCGAGTCCGGAATGTACTGATTATGTGTCGGTGTGGCCTCCGTAATAAACAGTCGATTTATAGCTTTTGGAAGAGTTAATAAATTCGGCTCTCGGACGTTAAAATCGATACCTACGGCTGTCGGGAATTACGTGGATGGAAGTTTCAGGATAATTCACTGTCGTCAGTTTATCGCAGTCGCTGCAAATCACCGGTTTCGTTACGTGTTCCCAATCCCGTTCCTCCTCTGGTTTCGCGTCAATCACCAATTAAGAGTGGCACGTCGCGATTTTTAAAAGCTCGAGAAGAAGAATTGACGTTGTCAGTTCTCGAGAGCCGCCCGTTGCTTCTAACAAAGTTATGTTTACATTCAATTGAGGGAGCTTTTATTTTGCGAACTTCTCGCTACCCCATTTTAATGCATTCAGTACAAAGCGCGACTCGCTTCCATTGTCACTCGCCCTCGACACGTTAGCTTCCATGATATTCGGAGTGTGTGGCTGCTGAAACCTGAAACCGCCATGTTACAAGGGTTGTCTGCATTGTTTCACCTACGGCGCGCCGATCATCCTCTCTTTAACCGACGTCGCATCTGGCCGGATTGTAGCCATGACAACGGCGTAGTGTACACTAGGTCACTAATCGATTCGGGCGGTGAGATATCTGAAAAATCACCTGACCAAATAATTCAGAGGAAGGAAAACGGTAATTGGGCCATCAAGCGGTTCTTCGACCCTCAAGGCCAAGACGCGATTTCGCACTCGACTTCACGACCATAAGCTCGTGGCAGAATTGGGCTCCTAACGTGGAAGCTGACGAATTTTAGTTCTTTAACTAGAAATCAAAAACCTGCCCCATCCCTCTCATAACCAGCTGTTATCTTTCTGTTATCAATCGAGGGCTCTTAAACTTTCCGCCCCGCAAAGTTTCTGTGCCGGCAAACCGCGCTTAACAACCCCGAAGTAAATCAAAGCGTGAGTTCCCTTTTTGCTGAAACGCCCCATGAAAAAGCTGACACAATTTACTAAATCCCTGCCTTATGAACGTACAGTCCGTCCTGAACGCTCTCTCAGGACTCGAGACCTGGTCATTACGTCGTCGTCTCGTTTCCCACGGAAATTGCGCGATTTATTCACCCTCCTCCCCCAGCTGCCCTTCATCACGAAAAACCCGGTCGTCCTACATTAAAGATTGACGACTTCTGGGCCCGTCATTACGCCATTGCCAACAATACTAATTTAATTACTTAGCAATTACCTAATTTATTAATGGACGAGGGTGGTTTTGCCCCGAAGCGCGCATTGTCTACAACCATCTAATTATCGGTGATGCGACGATGTGGTGATCATGTGTCGCTTAACGAATCTTCGATTTCTCTTGATTAAATTGCTTCGTCGGGGTTGAAAATTCGGGGTTTGTTTTGTATACAAACAGTCGCGTTCGGAGAGCGCCGGAAGGGGTAAGGGAATGAATGAATTATTATTACAAGAACTAATCTATCGATTCGTCTATAAATAGGGTCGTTGAAGCGAGAAGAGTGGGCGGCCGCAATTATCCGGAAAAAGTAGCGGAAGTAATGGGCGATTGATAGGGGTTGTGGCGGTTGGTTGAGGGCGTAATAAATTTGAGCGAAACCGGGGTTTTTGTTTTACAATCATCCCCTAAAATTACCGGCTTTGCGTCAATTCGAACTTGTCAAACTCGCTGCTCAGTTTTATTGCGTTGTCGCGAGATTCGCCCGGCGCCTCCGCCAAAACTGCACTTGCGCTTGCAGCCAAATGCACGTTTTACAAGCAAAAAATGTGTTGCTTAGTGGAGAATTCATGCCTACTCACGGGGTCGTAAATTTGTGGCAGCACTAGTCACGACTACTTATCGTGTTAACCAACGCGGCCATCAAGCGCGTTTACGGCCGTAAATCCCACCCCTGAAAGTTGGATGTGAAAACCGAAAGGCGGAAGAAAGTGAAACTTCCCTGTTCCATTTCGGGCCCCCGGAATCCGTTATTGTTTCTCCGTGTAAACGCGAACGTCGGGCGCTAATGCGGTACAAATTGAACGGCCTCTCAGCAATGGGACTGATAGCAGCTTCTCACGCTATCCGCTTTATCTCTTAATATCGCAGAACGGGACGAATTTTGACAGATTTTCGAAACGACGCTTCACCCGTTTCGTGCCGACGCTCCGTATCTTTCGGGACCGTGATGAATGGCAGTGGTTAATTTACCAAAACCACTCCCATGTTGCCGCTATCAGATCCTGCGGTGTCGCCATAAATAAAACCAAGGAATGAAAGATAACAAGGGGTTGTTATTTAGCGGGGGCCAATTTCGCAAGAACACCGTTGACCCGGGAACTTTTCCCTGCCCCCCGTTGATAGCCCGACTTTTGCGTTTATTATTCGCCTCTTCCCTCCTTAAGAAAGCGCTTTATTGCCGGTCTTTACGACGCCGACATCCAACCCCCGTTGCGCCCAGAAACAGAACGAACCATAACAAGCAACAAACCGTACATTATCGAAGCGCTACGGTACGTGTGTAGCTATTACGTCACGTTAACTAATAATGCGGACCTAAAGCACCAATATCGGTAATGCGAACGAGAAACTGAACGACTTTGGCCACAATAAAACTTTGGGCTGGCGCAACTTTAGGGAGACTCCGGGTATAGTAAGCGATGGGGTGGCGGGTGTCGCTGTTTGTCGGCCTTCGGCTAGCGATTATGTTATCAAGCAATTATTTTTGGTTAACGCAACGTAATGCTGATGATTCCGTTTGATGTTGCAGATTATTCGAGGAGCACGGGGAGTTATTAAATTTATTTGCCAAGTTCAAAGAGCTGAGAACGAAAGAGGATCAGGCCGGCAGTCTGGAGTTGGCCGAGCACGCCAGTACCGTGATGAACACTCTGGACGAGGGCATCAAGAGTTTAGATAATTTGGACGCCTTCTTCGAATATTTGCACCAAGTCGGCGCCTCTCATCGGAGGATACCCGGGTTCAAAGTGGAGTATTTCTGGGTGAGTTTCATTATTAACGATCTCTGGGGAGTGTTGTTGCGAATTTAGGAAACTTGACTGAAAAGCGTTCACTGAAACACCTCAATAATTTTCACCGATAAGCGTTTCAGTTACAAAGCCGCCAGTTGCTGCGTTGGTTTTGACTAGTTGCTGAAACTGTTTAACTGTCAATTGGTTTAATTGGTCGGGGTTTCAGAAAAGCGTTTCAGGAAAGCCAAACTTCACTTCACGTGTATTTACAGCTAATAAGGATGCGGAACTGAAACTTTACGCTTGGGTGGCAAATAAATTCCGCACACGGTGTTTCGAGCCGATCCTGAAACGACGGGAAGTTCAAAGTTCAACAAGCGCGCCCTCTGAAATGCTGAAACGTAAAACGTGTTGACTGAAATGATGCCGTTTCCGACGAGCAGGAGAGCTAAAAAACTGAAGTCAATGGACGTGTCACATCGCCGTACGTAAATTCGCTACAGCGAGCACGGATGCGCGATTTCAGCTGATTTCACGTGAACCCTTGATCAGGGTTGCAACTTTTGCACTTGGCTCTATTGTATCTGAGGGTCGTTAAAATGCAGCTGCAGGCGCGACAATTTATAATCCAATGACCATCCTTTGACTGAAAACTTGATTTCTTCAGTCCCGGGCTGAAATTTCGATTAATCCGCAATTTCAGCGTTTCATGGAACGGAATTCCGTAAATGGCGTTGGGTTTAGTGGATATCTGAAAACAAGAAACCTGAAAAATTGAATGTCGCCAAATCCGCTCGAGGCTTCAGTAGTTTTCGGTCCTGAAAACTTTAATCTCCAACTTCGCGGACTGGATCTCTGCAACTTTTGCAGTTATAGCCCTAACATCTCCGGTTCGAGCACGCAAATTTCAGGGGAAGCAACCAATCTCGCATTTCGCTGGAAATGGGAAGGCCCGAAAACGTCAGTTTGTTCAGCTAATCAATCTGCGTTTTGCTCGCCACCCATGAATATAGGGCCAAAATCAATAACCCTGCCAAAATGTAAATGTTAGTGGGTCCGGACCAGCGAATTCCTGAAACGGGATAAACACAACCCAATCTCGACCATCGATTCTGTCAATCCGGTAGTTTTCAGCGCCGCTGAAATTTCGCCGTTTTTAAGACCAGCGAATTCCTGAAACGGGATAAACACAACCCAATCTCGACCATCGATTCTGTCGATTCGGTAGTTTTCATCGGCGCTGAAATTTCGCAGTTTTGATTCCGTTAATCCCGAACTTCCAGATGCCCGAAACCCGAATGTACGTCAGATAAATAGATTAGTTCCGGCAATAGCCGTGAAATTGGCCGGAATCGATGTCGCTGCTGAAATTTCGCCGCTTGTTCGTCTCCCCGAAATTCCGGCATTCACGCGAAAAACAGGGGGAGTGATAGGTATAAGCGAAGGCAAATAAGACGGCCGCAAGGGACGCGTCTATCATTCGCGAGACGCCGACGTCTAACTTAATAATCTCCAAAACGTGTCGGATTACAGCCTCGATGAAAGCGCGCAATTGTCGTGGCGAAAGTTCCATTCATGTCGTTTGTGTTTGCAGAAGATCGAGAAACCCTTCCTGACGGCGGTGGAGACGACGCTGGGCGACCGTTACACCGAAAACGTCGAGAACATCTACAAGATCACCATCAAACTCATCCTGGAAACGCTGGTAAAGGGTTTCGACAACGCCAACGCGCCCACGTGAGAACCGCCAAACTGAAACCACGCCGCTGTTCACCTGACGATGTAAATTACGGACCGAAATGTGGATGATTGATGTTTAAATGAGTGCGTTGCCGAATGTTTATGTAATCATCATATGTTGTGTGCTTCGTGCTTTACGCCTTCCATTTATTTGACGGGAATGGTGGGGGTGGGGTGGGTGCTTTACGTGCCGGCCCCAATTAGCCGATTTTGTTGGGTTCTGTTAGTTACCGGGTTTGTTTCAGGTAATATCGTCAATTGTGAGTCAATTTCGAACCAATAGAAGTATTTTTATATAGGTAGGACCAGTGATTAGTTTACCAAAGACGGGAGTCACCCCTCTCAGTCGTGTCCTCCCCAACACCCTTGAATGTCGGGGCATGATATGTCGTGAGCCTTACTATTATCATGTCAGTCTGTACATAATAGCAAGTACTGAGCCACAATACGTTTTTATATGAATAAAAATCGTTAAGTATAACGTATGAGGATTATTGAAATGTGTATTTTGGGCTACACATAAACTGTATGTACTCATAGTATATTGTAAATGTATATCATGTTCACCGGAATCAAATCCATGTTAAGCGTAAGAAAACATTGTTATTTATGTATTATGATATATAGTTATATGTAAACCGATCCTAGCGCGTTTGCTTCTCCCCGCGCCGTTCTGGGAAAGAATCCAGAATCTCCAGAAATTTTCCCAACTTGACAACCACTTGAACACAATTCTAACTCTTCCCCCAATTCTTCCTCTTTCGTCTAAAACCAATAATATCCAAGTAGACACAATAAATCCCGAACTTTGTCGCTAAATCTCAACAACCCCGACGGAAGTTTTGACAACCATTATTAAGCAAAACATGACGTAGCAAAACTAACTTTCCACACATGAACACCAGTAACAAGATAAGATAACTAAGTTTCTTCCTGTTCGATTCTGATACTGTAAGGCACGTCGAAAAGATTGACGTTTCCGCTCCTCCTCCGCAAGATTTCGTTAACACTCTTCCTCTTATGCGCCGTCCATTTCCGGTCTTGTGTTTGTTTCTTGATAACCGTCCCAGTGTTGGGGATGTTCCATTTCAGAAACTGGCGAGTTCTGCCCCAAATGTTGACGAAATTTTTCGTTATCAACCAGTAGTAAGGGATGAGAAGACACTCGGTGGTTTTGTTGGTGACAACTTGACGATCGCGCCAATTTTCCCCCAAATTGAAGCAAGACAACTTATTGAAAGTGCACACCTAAAACGTGTTGTTAGAAAGAACAGAAGTTGCTAGAAATTTTGGTACTTTAACGAAACACTTTTGCACCCTTAACAACTCTATGACGTCACAACTGCCTTGTAGCACGAAGTAGACGTAGGTGTGTCTTCCGAAGGTTTCGCTCAATATTACTTGGTTGGCCGCAAATTGTTTGCTTGTGGCAATTTCGCAACACTTGTCGATGGTCTTTTGGTCCCATTCGCGGAAATAGTCGAAGCGGGCCAAGTTTTCGGCAATTTTTAGCTGAAATTTAGTTGTTTTTTGTGTTGATAAGTTTTGTTACTCACCCTTTTGCGGAGAGACGTGACCATTGGAAGTTGCGACTTGGTGGTCGTTTGCGGTGGAACTGAGGAGAGTTTGCAACTTTTGAATTGAATCAAGGGAAAAACGTGTTTGGTCGATAATGTAATAAAATTTTCAGGACCTGTAGTCCCATAATGGCCCATTGACATAAACATAATGGAAATAAAATCGATTCAACAAAAGAAAATTGTCTTGTCTAGGGCAAATTGGGCGCAAGCATGAAAACGGGCGAAGCCAGCACAATCGGGTCCAATTAAGGCGACGGGTGAGTTATGGAAAAATCGAACCACAAATTCAGTTTTGTTACTATTTTAAATACAATTTGGTCTTTGGCACGTAGTTACAAAACTTACAAGCTTCCGCTACTAGGCCAGCCACTGGGTCAACTAAAAAATTCCAAAAAAAAAATTTACACGGAGAACTGAAACCACCCCCAAAATGGTGGTAGGTTTGTTAAAGGTCTACAAATTCAACCACAATCTAGAAATCTCTGGTTGATCCCAACGTACAACTCTCACCAATCCGATTTGAACTAACACCTAATGGCTGGGAGTTAAAAACTATACATAAAGTAAAGTAAAAAATACACAACACTAACAGGTCAGGTCATAGAAAATAAAATATTATTAAAGTTTCTTCCGAGGAAGACAAAAATATTCGCATTGATCTTCAGGTTGCAACCAACTTCTCACACATTCACGCTCTCCCAGTCTCTGCTGTTGCTGTTAACATAGTGCACGTCTTTGCTGTCCTCGTCGACCTTAACGAAGGGATTGTTGTTCTTCTCTTTGGCCGCACTTTTACTCTGCGGCATGTTCACGTAATTGTCCGCGAACTTTACAATGTCTTTCTCTGATCTCTCCGCGTCTTTCCCCACAACAGGCGGCAAATGGTAGGAGGGATTCGAGAAACTGTTGACGACGGGACTGTTACACGCTGAACTGTCACAATCGGACTCGGTGTTGTAGGCCAGCATCGGAATCATTTCGGGGGTGGTACCGTCAGTGGGGTCCTTTTTGCTTTTTGTGTTAAAGTCGAAAACTGCGGTGTCTTCGGCTCGAGGACTGAAAATTGTGTTGGGTTTCATGCAGAGGTAGCCAGGCGTTTCCTCGATTGGAGGCAGGTCGTTGGCGTAGTTGTGGGGAGAGGAGAGGTTCTCGAAGTTTGGAGGACTCAACATCGAGAGGTAGTCGCTGTGACCGTCTTCTAGCCTCTGCGTGTTCATTACCAAATACGGGTCGTTCAGGTCGATGTAGTGCTGGAATTTAACTGTAACTTTGAGGGTTTCAAAAAAATTGAATAGTACCTTTCGGACAGTGTCTTCCAACATCGAACCGATTCTCTCCTCGAGTTTCGTAAAAGTCGGCCGCATCGAAGGCTTCGGTTTCCAGCAGTCCAACATCATTTTGTACCTAAAATTACAGTGAATTTTCGCAAATTAAACTCAAATGGTACTTACACTTCTTTGGGGGAGAACTCCGGTGATTCCATCCGGTAACCGTCGACTAGCTTTTGATACAGCCTCTCATCGGCTTCCATTCCTGGATAAGGAGTTCTGGCTAACGAAAAGAACTCCCACAGTACTATACCAAAAGACCAAACGTCTGATTGAGTTGAAAACACTCGGTCCCTAATACTTTCAATTGCCATCCATTTCACAGGTAATGGACCCTAGAAGCATCAATTTCCTCAAGTAGGTACTCTTTCAATTTGTTCGGTACTTACATCTCCACGTTTCTTGTAATTGTCGCTTTTGTACATACTTTTGGCCAAACCAAAATCGCAAATCTTCACCACGTTACTGTCAGCTAACAAAATGTTTCTCGCTGCTAAATCTCCGTGGAGTACCTTCCGCGAAGCCAGATACTCCATGCCTCTCGATACTTGAAAGGCCCACGCCAGGAGGTCTTTGGTGCAAATCGGTTTGACGTTGCCCTTGTAGTCGCCTCTATAATTGGTCCTCCATTCTGGCTGGATGCTGTTGTTGCTCACCACCATCCCCTCTTCTCCTGTGTTGTTGGCACCCGTGCTAGGGCTCATTGAAACTGTTGTCATGTCGGTTCTGGCGGTGGTACCGCAATAGTTTTTGCCTCTGTAATCGGCCATTTCCGTTGGTACTTGGGCGTCAGTGTTGCTGTTCGAAAATGACAAAGCAGCGTATTTGAGGTACGGCGATTGAGGATTACTGGGAAAAATCATGCGTGATGTTAGCTCTCACCAATGGAAAATGGTACCAATTTGAGTTAGTTAACTTACCTTCTACTACTCGAAACCGAATAAGTTCTTTCTAAATCATCCTTTCCTATCGTGTAATCGATGCGTTCGGTCTTCTGGTCGACTTGATTGATGAAATTGTCTCGATGGCGTAGCAAGTAATTGTGGAGGTTACCGAAGCGACAGTATTCAACAATCACCAACAACTCCCCTAGAATCACAACAATCACCGCAAGATCACCCAATGGCAATACTGACTTTTAGCAACATTTTTGGTGCAGGCTCCCAATAAATTAACAACATTCAAGTGTTTTCCCAAATGCACCATTATCTTCAGTTCCGAGGCTAGAGCTTTAATGAAGGTGTGATCCGCGTTTTTCTTCACCATTTTGACAGCAACCGTCGTAGACTCTTCTCCTTCAACTATTCCTTTAGCCACGCCTTTCATCACAACCCCAAAAGCTCCCGACCCCAATTGCTTGCCCAACTTCAATTTCTCGATCGGCAGTTCCCATTTTTTGTCGTACGGTAAAAGTTCGGCTTGATCGTCAATTCCTAGATCTGGGTTCAAATTTTCGATGGCGCCTTTTTCAAAATTCGCCAATCCGGCTATTTGCAGTTCCTTCTGCAACTTTCTTTCGTTGCGAATTTTGATGATGACAACTCCAGCGGCCACGCTCAGAAGCAGAATTAGGCCTATGATCGCCACTATCAACCACTTGTTGAAGTCCTCGGGTCTGTCTGCAATTAATGGTGCGTTAAATTTGATAATGGTTGTTATCAAATGAGTTTGGTTTACTTGAAAATGTTATGTTCACTTGTTTGAAGACGCTTCCCAATTTGTTTCTGGCTTCACATTTGTAAGTACCTTCGTCTCTGACTTCGGTGTAGGCGAAGATTATTTTCTGCTTCTGATGCTCCGGTCGTACTCTTCCGTTCAGTTCCAGAATCTTGTCGTTCTGAGGAATTGGATTTAGTTTGCAATTTCCGATATAGTTTTACGTTACCTTGTACCAAACCATCTCTGGCTTTGGGAGTCCCCACGCCATGCAATAGAGCACCAACTTCCTTGGCAATTCCGTCACTATATCTTTCATCAAGTTAGTCTGGTTCATCAAGGGAGCGCTGGGTACTGGAATTTTTTTTTTTTTGGAAATTGTTGAATTATTGAAGATTGAGAAACTCACCAGAAACTACAATTGTAATGTTCTCGTAGACCACATCCTTATTTTTGGTAGTAACATGACAACTATAACTGCCGCCATTGGGAAAATCAATTTCTTGTATTCTCAGCATCGCCCTGTAAGTGTATTGAGTGAAACTCTTCTCAATGGTATATTCTGTAAAGCAGATGTTACGCAATGGCTAGACGTAGATGATAGCAGCTTACTGTCATCGGATAGAATAAGGTTCGAACCACGATACCACTCAATGGTATTGGTATAGTTGTGGACAGAAGCTCCACAAGTGATTGCTATCGACTCCCCTTTTGCTACAGTAGCACGATTTGTACTCTCATCCCAATCAACCGTGCTGCCAAGCCCGAATATATCGAGACCGTCTTTTACGTCTACAATTTAGAAAAATTTAGTCCAATTGTCGAAGAAAATTTGATCAAAATTTACCTGACACGTAGAACCCTTGAATCGCTTCATCTTCCCCTAAAGAATTATGAGCAAAGCATTTAACAGAACCAGATTCTCTGGTTGATATGTTGACATAAGACACCAGCTGCAACCCGTGATGTTCCGATCTCGATTCATTTAACTAAAAAATTGTTTTGATTGTCATGAACTCCACTTGAATTTAGTACTCACTCTCTTGTATGAGCAATTTTTGATTTCTCCTTGGCAAGGTTTGAAGTACCATTGGATCTGAGGTTTAGGGTACGCTGCTGCTATACACTTAACCATACTGGGCTTGTCGATAGGGTGAAAATCGCTGCTTTCTATATGAACTGAAGGTTTATCAGTCACGTTAAGGAACAATGTTAAGGTCTTGGTTTCGAACTCGTTTTCGGCCACCAAGGTGTAGTTGCCGAAGTCGGTAATGGAGATGTCCTTAATCTCGACAGTCGCAACAGTTGGAGTCGTAGTGGTGCTGTACTTGTGGGATATTCCTAAAGGGATGGTTTCGTTGTTGTTGTTCAACCTACACAGATACACTAATACAAAACCCAATTCTCAAACCTTGAGATATTTTTAAAAAATTATAAGAAAATAAAGAACATGCATGGCAAGTGGCAAAAAATTATACAAAAATAGCTGAAAGCCAAAGAAAACAATTGATGTTATTGTCGGTGATCTCGTAATAGAAGCAAAATTTACCAAGAGATCTTAGGTTCTGGATGGCCCCTTATGGTGATGCTCCATCGAACCAGAGGCGCCCCTGCCATCTCCGGAAGTTCGTAAAGTCCATTTTCCTCAGTCAACTCGATAAAGTGCTCGTTCACATCTGAAAGTCAACACCACTTATCTCCCCCCTTTCTTTCTTCTTGCAATTACCAAAAACTGTGGCGTTGATGCTGTTGCTGCTGAGATGGTTTTGATTGTCGCTGGCTAGGCACGTGTACGTTCCTCTATCCTGCAGTTTTGCGTTCTTGATAATGAGATTCTGGTAGATGACCCCAAGATCACTAACGTCCTTCATCAGCTGCGACACCTCGACTCGTTTCGGCTGCAAATTTGGTTAAAGTCCGAAAACTGGTTGAAAGAGAAAACTCACGTCTGGGGGTCCAGTCGGCGTTCTCCACTCAAAAGTAATTTGACTCAACGTCCTGATCTTGCAAACCAATCGAAGAGTTTCACCAATGACGGTGTGTCCATTGCTAACTTCTTCCACCAACGGAACGGCTAAAGAATCCGTGATTGCTGCAACCAATCTTTGGGTAACAAACAGAAAACAATAGAGCAGCACCAACACCGAAACTGGATTAGACATAGTCAGACGATTAACAACAATTAGAAACAAGAAACAATGGAAGACAACAGAAGCGACAGTCCCAACACCGACTTTACTTACGGGACACTTTCAAGTAAAAGAACATTTCTGATTCGGAACTGCCGCGTTTGAAAACACAAACGTAACTGTCTTCGTAGCTCAAATGGCTGACGAAGAAGCTAAATCCAGTTTGCGGGTTGAAGGTGACGTTAGGGATCTGCAAATAAATCGACTAATTAGCACCCTCGAGGTACTTTTTTTTATTCCCAGGGTGCTGACGGCATACGCACCTTCGATGTCCAGGACGACAGTGGTGATTTCACTTTGACCGTCTCTGGTGAAGACGCACTTCAACAGTTTGGATTCGGTCAATTGCGTGTCGTTTGTAATGAACCCGAAGTGAGGATGGAACCGGTACATGGCGTAGTTTTCGTAAAAGATACCCAATGTTACCTTAGGAGGACGCTATCAGATAAGGTACAACTAAGTGAGTGTTAGTTGGCCAGGCGATCTAAACCTCTTCCGATTGTTAATTAATGTACAAATCGGAAAAAAATAAAAGTAAAAGGCGCAAAACTTTAGGAATTGCTACCACTCTCAGCAACAACCTAGGTGCTAAGGAATGGCAACTAAATATCATAAACTTTTTCATTATTTAAAGTTCTTATTCAACGCTCTATTTAGCCTTAATTCACTATAACTACACTTTGATCTCAGCCATGAGGTGGAAAAGCGACTTAATTATCTCACAAGAAAATGGTTAGACTCTATAGAGAGGTGGATAATGCAACCAACAATACATGTGAAGAAGCCTTGTTAATTTTGGCACTTTCCTTGAAATTAATAAGTTAAATGTTGCTATGCTGTTGCTTATATACAGCTGGTCAATTCCAATATGTACAACTTATTTAGGTCAATTCCAGTTACCTTCTCTCCCGCTAGCAAGGTGAGTTCCACGTTGACGTCAGGTGAAGTGGGTCTGCACGGAATCACAGCAACGTTGTACTGTGTGACTATGATAGTCTCCACTGGAGTTGTGCTAACCGACAATTGTTTCTCATCTGCAAAACTTTCTTAAACACAAAAACTTTTTGACCTTTTCTCGTACCTCTGACAAACAAATAGATTTTCGACGACTGGAGGTCATCTTCAGAACTCGACTTCCTCGAGTGACACTTGTAGAAACCAGTGAACGGAAACGTAATATTTTCCACGAAAAGTCTGCTGGCGTACTGAAAACTTTTGTCTTGAGGAGCTTCATCGGTGACGTGAATAACAGTTCCTTCAGATCCTTCAGTTCCTGGCTGAAATTTTTCGTTTCATTAAACCGATCGAAACTAATAGGTGGATGATTAATTACAGGTACTTCGGGTGATGACCAAGTTAAGCGGACGTTGCCTTGACAGAGAGTAGTAAAGTTTTGACCGGAATCCACAATTGTCTCGTATTGGGAGAGAATTTGGGGTTTGATTGAGGCTTCTGCTGAAACTGAAAAGAAGGGCATTTTAAACGGAATCTGCTACGCATTTGTGGCAGCTTCCCTCAAGTTCATTGAATCAATTTAGAGGATGTGTTTGTGGTTATCAAATTCGAGTAGGCTACATTTCCTACTGATAGCAGCACTGTTTGTGTGCTGCTTATAAAAATCTTGAGTTGCTTACAACAAAATATTTGAAGCCAAAAACAGTTAGCTAAACTTGAAATGAGCAATCCTCAATAAATTTTTGACTCCCTGAGTTAACAAAGTTGGTTGTTCAATTAACCGATTTCACCTCCGGTTTAACCGGACCAAGATCACTTGAACCAAAGAAAAACTCTTTTGGTGTAGTCAAGTGTCTAATTTTTTTTAGCATCGATAGGATATGACAAATCAAACATAAAATTAAACTTTACTATATCCACGATAGTCGGAATTATTGAGTAAGTCTCTTGGACTTTGGCGTCATAGGAAGGAAGTGGTATGTTGTCTAACGGCGTAGTTTATCGAATAGACTGATTGTGGAACATTTAAGCCAGAACCCTCATTATTGAAGCAACTTTTTAAATAATCAAGGTCTTGTTGGCACCAACTGCTGAGGAAATTTTTGAATCTCGGGGGCCTTTTCTTCGTTAGTTTTTAAGAAGACTAATTACCTGTGATCACGATAACTACGATAACTGAAAGAAGTGGTCAAAAGGAAGGATGTGGTAAAGTCTGGAAAATGTGGAAGTATTTCGTAGAAGCTGCAAAAGTTACGAAGGGTCGACCACGTGCGCCACTAATGATTATCATGGTATCCCCAGACATTATAAATAACGAATCCACGATAAACAATAGAGGAACGCCAAATATGAGTAATACAGTAATAAATTTAGACAAATTAGTGCTAAAACTTGTTTGCTTAAACATGCATCTTAACAACATGACGTGAGACTTGTGCCTTAGTCATTTCTTATTTATTGCTTAGGTACTTTTTCCGATGCATTTAAGTCTCTATTACTATTTTAAATTTATTTTCTCTAGAATTAGAATTAATTGAAATATGAGCAAAACTCATCAAAAAATAAAAATAGTAATAATGGTAGGTACAGTAGACCTCGTCTATAACGTCCTCGCATACACCAAACCCTTGTAAATAACGAACCAAATTTCAAATCCCGCCATACCTACATCCCTATAGATTATAAAGATTTCTTAGTAGACCGAACTTCGGACATAAAAAACTAATTTTGACTGTATGTTGAGGTTCGTTGTAACCGAGATCTACTGTACTATAAATTTTCAATTCCTGCAGCAATAACTGCTAATATTTGAAACCGATTTTAATTTTTCTTGCTGCGACTTTACTTTTTCATCAAGCTCAAACTGCACTTTGCTTGATTTCCAGCACTAACATGGACTGAGAGGAGTGGTAAGGATTAGGTAAGTACAAAGTGACGGTTTTATTTCTATGCTTCTCGTTTGTTTACAGTTCTTATCACACTCGTGTCAACTGCACCTCTTGGGGGACCTAAAGGTCAATTTAAACCTTAAATTGAAATAACACAGCTTGTCCATTGTCTCTAAAATTCGATGAGTACTGTATCACACATTTTGACATGATTGTTTAAGTAACGGGCAGTTAAAAATTTGCATCTTGGAGAAATAACAAACAGAAGATAATGACAGATTTGTACCTGGCAAACAATCCTTGAAAATTTTCGTGAGATACTAGAATTGAAGACTTTGCTCGAGTTGCATGACCTAGGTTCCGTATTAGTACCACGCCTTGTCTTGAAAAACTAGTAAGAAAAAAGTATGCATCTCAAAAAAAAATTTGGTGTCATGTAGTGTTGCAAAACTTGTTCTTGTTGTCTTGCATTGCTCTACGAGAATCACATTTACTTTCTCTTTTTATTTACATACGGTTTGAAGATGTTGTTTCGGTACTTTCGATAAATCAAATTTCACATGAAGTGCTCTTCACTTACAATTTTATGATCTTAATCTGCATTGATAGAATTGATGGAATAAGTGTAAATTCTTCCGATAATCGGTGAGTCCCTGAGTACACAATTCCGTTTAGCACCAGACAAGATAAAAACGAGCGATCTTCAACTCCAAGTAAATTCACAAGCGAGAGAAGGGACACGCCGCGCTATTTCGCAACACAAGATCTCTCGATCCGCTAGATTAGTCATAACAGGTGAGTCTCCTTGGTGTGATGCAGATCCTCGTTGCCCAAATACCACAGTACTTAGTAGTTTAAGGAATTAGCCATCGAGACAAGTGATTCGGCTAATCGACGCCGTCTGCATTTTAATTGTCTTCAAATTTCCCAAACCCATTATTACCTCAAACTTAACCATTAGACTAATCAATTGAACCTTGCGTCACCAATACTAAATTTGTTTGCGCCTCTCCTAGTATTTAACAAAAATTCCGGAAGGATTTCCAAATTTTGAATTCCACTTTTGCTTGCTTAACATCTACCAATTCCATTAGAGTATTTTTATGCAATCTTATCAATAGTATCATGGAAGTTTTGTGATGGATTGTCGGTATCTCTTTCGGGAAATTCAAGGTGGGAATTCTCAATTACGCGCACTTTTACTTATATTGACATTTCAATGGGAAATTAATAATGTCACCGCAAACATTTACTCTCGAATATTAGTTGTGCTAATTAATGCCACAATCGGGTATTCGATTGTTTACCAATTCGGTAATACCTCGAGGCGCGACCGGATTAATTAATTAAAAAAAATTCTACTACCACCAAAAATCGTTAGCGTCTGAGAACTTACGTAAAAGAGCGGAAATGGTGACGAAAACAAATCTCTTGACAAAAATTAACGCCATAACAACAAAAACAACGTCGAAAACTCCACTAAACTTGGCACATTTTAAATCTCGCTGTCCTTCGCGACCGCTCTTGCTAGACTGAAGTCGGGAGAAGGCGTGACTACTGTTGACATCACGCTCGTTCCACCAACTTTTCACGCTGAACTACAATTTCTGGGCTTCGGAGATAGGCGATAACGTTGTTTTGGTGAATCCGGCGGTTGGGCCCAAGATAAAGACCCTTTTCGGAGATAGCGATAAAACCGGTGCCACCCCAAAATTTCAGCTGAGGAAACAAGTGGTCACAAAAACCTCGCCATTGATGATTCAAATAGTTTAATTTATATAAAATACACGGTATTCACGTTTTAATTAAAATTGTATTACAATTATACTAGGAATAGCTATATTAAATTTTTACACAGAAAATATACAAATAAAAATATAAAACTTGACGCCACTTTATGGCATCTTTTTCAATCTCCTTCTGGACCTTCGTAATGAACTGCCTCCACTTTGTGAAGTGGAACTAAAAAACCTTCCGTTAAAAAACGTCGTGAAAACTACTAAGGGTAAGAACTACATAGTTCTATTTGATTTCAAAAGACGTTACTGCCGTCAGCAAAACAGTTAACTTACTCGGTGTCTGAGGTTTCTGACAGAACTACTTTCTGTCGGCCATTAAAAGAATTTTGGGAACTTGCGTCCGACCCCTGGTTATCCCCCTGCGAACAAAACACAATCAAAAAATGGGCCAAAATATTTTTAAAAAAGTACCTCCGGCACTGTACGAAGAGCGGTCCGGTTGTTGTTTGGGTTTCTATTCTTCTTCCGTTTTACCGATACTGATTTTTGGTCCGAGATTCTATCTTCTGCTAAAAAACGCGTTAACTTAATTCGCCCCAAGATCGCGATGTTATTACCAGAATGCAAATTGGTGGTTCTGCTGCTTTCCGCTATTGGGCTGGAAATGTTATCAAAATCGAGACTAGCCACCTTCAATCTCTTAGAACGTCTCTTGCTATGATTCGGAACGTTACTATCGGAACTGGAAACGGACCGGCTAATGCTAGAACGCAAATTTCTTTCGGGAGCAGAAGTTTCTGACAATCTTTTCCTTTCATTCCGCGTTAAAATCGGCGTTTGCGTTACGTCGCTATCCACCTAAATAATAAATAGTAACAAAAAAAAAATTTTTTTCGAAAAAATTACCTCTGGCACTGTGAGGAGGGTGCTACGGTGCTTTTTCGACTTTTTCTTCCGTTTCAATAAATTCGAAGTTGCATTTTCTAATAAAAAAAAATAATTAAACATTATTATTCGGTGATTACTTAATAACGCTGGTACCTAACGGCAAACTGATACTTCTTTTGTTGTCCGTTGAGGGGTTACTCGGGGTATTATCAGCGGAGTTGAGACCAGATCTACGATTTAATGCGACACTTTCGGGGCTTGAACTGGCTCCGTTAATGCTAGGACGTAAGTCGTTGCTAATTTCGCGATTTTCGACAGTACAACTGCTTTGGTCATTGCTGGTGGGGGCTAACAAACTGTTTTTGGTCAAACGACTTTCGACTTGACTAGACAACGTAGTTCTGGTGTCGTTTGTTAAGTTGCCGATCGTGGTTGCCGATACCTGCGGCCTCTCACCTCTCAGCTTCTCCATAAACCTTTGAACACCCTTCTTTAAGCGTTTTTTGATGTTCTGCAAAAAGAAGCGACGGAAAAAAAATAAAAAATTAAAGAATAAAATTTAAACATTTTTTTTTACAACAAAAAATAACGATATGCGCTACAAAGAATAATATAAAACGTTTCGAGGGTTAGTCAAAAGTGTGGAACCAAGTTTCTTCAACCTAAACTATTAAACTTAGAGAAAAAATTAAAACTGTCAAAAACATATTAAGTGCATATTCTATTTTAAAATGACGCCGGCCATTTTTGCCTGCGTTAACTTTTTTTTAATATTATTAATTTAGCCACAAACGTGTAAATCAAGTCGTTTACTTTTAAATAAATAAAACAAATTCTCGTTGTATCTACGTAAATGTGACACTTTGCTTCTAAGCTCCGCCCACCCCGAATTACCTGTAACAGAGGACTAGATTCCAACACAATACACAGTCAACCCTATTGGTCACACTCCAATGGTATTGCTGACTGTGTATGGTGCCCCTGCTCCACGTAATTCGGAGTGGGCGCAGCTTAGAAACAAAATGTCACCCTTGCTTAACAAAAATGTAGGTTTTCTTTGTTTCGAAAATAACGGAGTTGATATAGAAAAAAATAATTCCCGTTTGTGTGAAGAATATTTCCCTACGTCAAACTAAATAAAAATTACCTTCAACAAAGATTCCGCTTGTTGGATCAATTCGTTTGTGAATTCGTGGTCGTCAGTGGGTAAAATCAGTAGGTGCAAGAGTTTTAACAGGTAAGGGGCGACTCGATCGTTGGGGTTTGCCGAAAGTTTCATCATCAGATCCAGCGCCAAAACCCTGGGTGCTCCCTGTAAAATAACAAATATTTTAAGTGACAGAAAACAACAGTTGCACAACGCTAACGAGCCGTTAACGAATTATAAACGTTTCTCCAAGTGTTTTATTACGTTGACCGACCATCAGTCGATTGTTGCAATTGGTAGATGTTTCACAGACACTGACTGCGTGTTTATTGCCTTGTCAATTTCGCTTCATCTGAACGTACGGATGTGTCGCTCGCGTCGCGAAATTATTATTTACCTGGCGCTCATTAATGTTGGCAATCGAAGAATAGAAGTGCAAAACGTTGTCCATATCGATGTCGGCAAGAGGGCTGGTTCTCGGTGCGTCCACTATACTCGACAATGTCGAAATCACCGTTTCCATCAAATCGGACTTGCCACTCTCCAGGTACTCTTTGAATAACATGTTCAGCACGAAGAACACTTTGGGGTCATCTTTCGCTAGTAAAACACAAAATTTATTAGTAAAATTTTTTCTAATATTAGCGGCTTCGTAGGCAAACGACGACCCAAACTTTTAGTGACGTTACCTGTAGTTGGAACGTGCCATTTGATGATGAGCCTCGACCACAGCGACATCGGGGCAGAAAATTTTTCTATAATCAACGCCTTCAGCGCCCTTATCGACATTACCCTAATCTCAGGGTCCTACAAAGCAAATCAATCAGCTTCTCAATCAAATAACTAAAGAACTCCCACCTCGCCGTCCAAAAAGTCCAGTAAAATAATAAAAACGTCTGTCAACGACATTTCGTTGGCGTCTTGACGCATCAAATTCTCATTCATCTCAGAATTGTAAAGCCGCCGTTTATCAGTGTTAGTTGCAACGTTGGCGCTGTCGTCTTGAGTTAACAATTTACTACTGAAGAGAACTAGTAAATCACAAACCGCAGAAATTGATACGAGAAGTGCTTGTTTTTCATAGTTAACCAATTCGTGGGGAGCAAAAAACTGCCAAAAAAAAATTTATCAAACAACATTTTAGATGTAACAAACAACTTACGGGAATTGAAATAATATTCCAGTACTCCACCGCAGTGGCTTCATCCAAGTAGGATAACAAAGCTAAAGTTTTCAGTACCCTATAATGTATCTCCACATTCGCCATTGTTATTAAGGGAACTATAAACTCCTTTTTGCAAGTGACCAACGAAGGAGTGATTTGACCAAGTTCGGGTAGGGCCAACATCGCGTTTAAAATATCCAAACATCGACAAACGGTTTTATCGCTGTCTTTAGCCGTTTTCGTCTTGACCAAAGGGGTGAGGTTCTTTAACGCTTCCAGCTGATTCTTGTACTTTTCTAATTCCCCCTCTAGACGGTGGGCTTCGCTGAACTTCCTGTTCGTAACGGCCTGCTCTACCTCGTCCTCGAGAATGTTGAGCTTCACCCTGATTGTGGCCATCTGGCAAAAAAAAAAATTAACCGAATTCCATTACCACATAATTAACAGGTTGAACCGACAACACTCAAAAATTAGCCCAACAACGCTACTTGTCTGTATTAACACTAGATGACGCTACAATCGCGGGGCAAAGTTCTGCCACAGCCGAAATAATTACTCATAATTTTGTTTTGACTTCAATCACCTGATATTTATGATCACTTATTTGCTCTTCTGAAAAACCGATCTCTTCCTCCGGCTCCCTCAACTCAGATATAAACTGACACATTTCATCAACAAAACCAGTGATGTCAGTAGTGCACATGACAGCTATCTGCATTAATAACTGCAAGTTCTTCTGACCACACTCCACCTTCAGCAGTATCGTTTTGACCAGTTTCCGCAAATTATTCCTACCGACCTGTAACAATAAATTTGAAGAACAATTATTTTTTTTAAATTAACATTTACTTCTTCGGCCAAGTCGTAATTTTTAGCGATGTGAAGAAGGTTATACAAGTCGAATTGATATTCCATGAACTCCCACTCGTCCATTTTCTTTTTGGAATTGGTTTCAACAATACTGGAACAAAAGCGGAATGGAAACGTGAACGTCGAGATGTAAAGAAACCCAAACCTCTCTATGTACTGACAAAAAGGCGTCAATTCGGGTAAAATCTCATCCAAATATTGCTCCATTTCCTCCGTATCTCTGCATAAACGCACGAAAAGTCTCCAGTAGAGGGTAACATCATTGCTCAATGATTCCATTGGAACC
This sequence comes from Schizotus pectinicornis, assembly GCA_951805265.1. Lineage (NCBI taxonomy): Eukaryota > Metazoa > Arthropoda > Insecta > Coleoptera > Pyrochroidae > Schizotus > Schizotus pectinicornis. The sequence continues at coordinate 4,206,417 of OX638206.1, forward strand.
AGGCGGTCCTCCCCAATAGGCAGGGGCTTGAGAAGCTCGCTTACGCTGCAGTGGCTGAAAAACGTAAACAAATAAAGTCAACCAACTGACAGTTACTTTCCAATAGGTCAATGAAAAAAAATTAATTTATGCAAAAATTTTTTTCAACTTTCTAAAACTTTGGTTTTGGAGTAATTAAAATATTTTTATATCAAACTGCTTTCAATTACACGAATTATTAAATTTCAGCGCTCAAGGGGTTTCCGCAAAGACAGGAGCCGTTTACTGAGTGCCTTTGCGGCTAACCACTATTTATGTTTTTGGTATTCCGTTGTCTTCAATGGAGTTTACACCTACTTAAAAGTATCTCTATTAAGGCTTAAATAACCGAACCGTTTAGATGAAATTTGACAGCTTGAATAAAGCAATCTTGTCATAAATTCCTCCAAATTTTGAGGGACTGTTTTAGGCGCCGGCTCCTCTCTTTGAAAGACCCTGTATTACACAAATTTTGATTTTCGAGTATTTATTATTAATAATAAGATCAAATTTTTTTCTTGCCGCTAAACGAGAATTTAGCGGGGGCGAAACCTTTCAGTTCCGAGTGCAATTGCGTTTACCTCTGAACCGCTTCAAGAATATTCTTCCCAAGTGAGATGAGGTTGTGGAGTTGCTCCTCTTCAGCGCTCAAAATCAGGGCTCTAATGAACAGCATGCAGTTGCCGTTGAAACACCCCAACCACTTGACCAACAAATAGCCATTGAAGATCTTCTTGACGCTGGCCACTTGCTCCTCGAAACCGCTCATCAAAATCGTGTGTCTATCGACGATTTTGAACAGTTTCGGATCCAAATCGGCGCATCTGCGGAAAGCCGCCGAACGCACGGAAGGATCGCGGTCTAAAATCCGCTCTTTGATCGGCCCTAAAGTTTGACGATTGGGAGCGATCAAATTTACCACTTCTCTCCGCAACTAAAATAGGACGCGTCAGAGTTATATTTGGGAGTAGAAAAAACATCTTACTTTAGGGTTGGGGTCGTGAAAAAGTTTCAAGTAAGCTTTAATCACGGGGCAGTCCTGTAAAGTCGGATCTTGGAGACGAACTAAAGCTCTAGCTGCAGATGCTCGAACAGTTGTTTTGGGGTCCTGCAAAAATTGATTAGGCATTTAAATTTTTTTAGGAAAAACGTCACCTCAAGTCTCAGCAACATGCCTTCTTGGATAATGTTGCAAATTTCGTCGTCTAACTGCGCCCCGTCTCCTACTCCTTGCAACACCAGTTCCACAAACCTGCACGAATGAAAGCGATAGCCATCCCAATTGAAGTACGTGAACTAAAACAGCAATGAAGCATAAAAAAGTTTTTCTAAATCGTATTTTAGGTACCTTCATGGTTTCCTGAATAATTGATGAGAGCAAGAAGTGATTCAGGTTTTTTTCCTCTTCGATGCGAGTTACGGTTGCAAGAAATTTTGAGGCAAAATTTATGACTTTCTGGACATGTGGATCGTTGTCGATTGTTTTTTTGAAGGTTTGTTTCAGCAAGCTCATGAAACCGTTGCTGAATTCCCTCGGAGGAGCCTAAAATTGAGTAACGAGTCAAATTTTGAGGTTATGCCAGTAAATTTCGGTTCTGGTTGTCTTCAAGTTGTTTGCTTGAAAAAAGTTGGTGGAAACGCTTAAGAGGGTCTCCATTTAACTAATTTCGGTGCTTGTAAAGGGGAAAATGCCCCAAATTTTGAATGAAACGCTTACCTTTTCGTATATTTTGGAAAGTTTTTGTACATTGCGATGGTGAGTACCTGAATTTGTCTGGACTTCGTCAAAAATCTTGATTAAGTCCTGTATAACCATTTTGATATGAATAATTAATATTTGAACGTATTAATAAAATATAAGTGGAAAGGCAAAGTTTTCAAAAAACACTTTTTTTTGTTGACGCTGACGGTTGGTCAAACTGGAGATGTGCGCAGGCGCGCAAAAATTTAAATCCGCTGTCAACAACCAATAGGGTGCTACTTAAGAACTGCGCATGCGCCATATGTCGCCCCTTTTGAACAACTTTCAACGTATATTTAACTTTTGTTTAATTTTTAATTTTATTATTACTTGGAGTAATCCCATTAGGTCCCTTACTTTTGATTACAAATTACAATCTTCAGATTGGGACTGCAAGAATTGCCTAAAATTTTCTCTTCAAAATATAATTTGTGTTTATGTTCAATAAATAGAAAGGTACTTTTCTGGGCTAAAGAGCCCCCTGAGCTTGAGGCTGTTCACTTGGAATTCTCAATTTTTAAAAGAAATTAACACCTACTCAAAAATTCTTATTTAAAACTAGCACCTAGCATTAAGAGTCCTCCTCACCCAATGGCAACCTTGAGCGTTTTTGAAATATATATGCAAATTGCGAATCGGTTCAAACAAAAATAATCACAGATCAAGCCTCGACACGAAGTAATAAGTTTGCGGTTATTGATTTATTTGGAGTTGCATTAAGTTTTGCTTGTTTACAATGCAAAAATTTGCCAATCGTCTATCTATGATTGGGGGTGCTGTAATTAATATTTTTACATAATTTTTTTTTAGTTGCTTTCTTGAAACTATTATATTATCTACAATTTGATCACGGCTTTTAATGGAGAAGTTTGTAGTTCCAGAGATATTGTTAAAAAAAATAGAACTCAATTTTAGCTAAAACATACCAATAGATAAACTGTAATTGTGCCTTGTTTTATGCTGGATATTTCAAAACTACGTGATCCATGTGTAGATAAAAGATCATATTTTCAAATAACGCAAACCTCGCCCCAGAAAATCAAACCGTTTGCCTTCTAGCGTGGCGCGCATAAACATTGAAATTCCTTATACCCACTTGGATAGAGAGAAGCCTTAACCACTTTTAAGACCCTTCCACCTATTAACTGCAAACCCCAAACTAAGGTCTGAATTAAAAGTCAATAATATTTTATCAAATGTATTTTCTTAATATTACAAATTAAGCGCAAAGGATGCAGGCTCCACCCACAGCCTTAATTTTTTCTTCAGCAGTTTTGGAGAAGAGCTTGGCTTTAACGATGACAGGTTGCTTGGGAAGACGTCCCTTTCCCAAAAGTTTGTAGTATCCCTGCAAAAAAAACGCAATCAGTAAAATTGTAAAACTGCAGCAAAACTCTGAAGGAGTCGCAAAAAAATCAGTAAATTGAACAATCAGCATTTGAATCAGACCGCCCGTTCACTTAAAATCATCATGAAAGCTCCAATTTGTTGTAAAATTTCTCATTACTCACAGCCTTGACAATATCAATGACTGGCGCTTTGCCCTCTGGATGGTCCTTGTATTTCAACCTTCTTTCTTCACTGACGAGGGTCCACAATTTATCTAAATTCATGGCCGGGGTCCATTTAGTGTTGCGACGTAAATGGTAGTTCCTCATACCCAACTAAAATCAGGTTTTAGTGATATGAAATAAAATTGGGAAGTGGTGATCTACCTTTCCAAAGTACCCAGGATGGTATTTGTCAAAGTTAATCCTGTGGTGGTGCATACCACCGGCGTTACCACGACCACCAGGATGCTTGCGGTGCTTGCCTGCAAAACGGTTCTAGTTAACTGAAGGCGACAGGAAAAAGTAATATTACATGAGTAATGTTAAACTCAGAAAAAACGACATTAATCAAAAAAGATCATTCCGCCCGTCGGTGTATCTCATCATTGTGCGAATTAGAGAAGGTTATGCTGTTATTTAGAGCAACTTGACCAGTGAGGCTGGCATACTGTGAAACATAACCTCATTTGTTGTTTTAATAAAAATTGAAGTAAATAGCGAAAAACTTACCGATACGGCCGTGACCATGGCTCACGTGTCCCCTTAACTTCCGTGTCTTCTTTTTGTGGGTCGACTGAAACACAAAACAGAAACGTGTCACAAAACCTGAAAATTACCTTAACGTAAATAACACAAATTTGGAATCATACGAACAAAAACGGGTAAAGTACTTATCAGGGAATAATAAACATTCACTTGGGGATTAAAATACAAGGGGATGACTTGGAATTTGTTGTATTTATGAAAATAAATAACAAGCAACACTCACCATCTTCCCTCAACGTTGATGACGAAAATGTGAAAGAAAAAATGGCTGCAGTGTAGAGGGGATGAAAGTTAGTACCATAGAGAAGTTAGCTCAAAATCTAACAGGGATGCCAACAAAACTCAATTTTCAACTATAAAGGTAAATTAGAAAAGGAAATTACCAACAATAAAAAAAAAATAATGTAAAAAGTAAAAGCTTCTTTTTGTTGCATTAATCTCCAAGTTTAAAAAATGTCATTCGCTTTTATCAAATTTTATTAAAAAACAAATTTAGGTTTTCTGGGGTTTTCATGCTTTGGTAGCGTCGGTTGTCAGCTTGTACCGCCTATGCTTATAACTGACAGATCTTTTGACTTTGACTTTTGAGGTTAGTTTGTTGTCGGTCTTTTCTTCACTAATTACAAATTTTCTTGATAAAGTCCACGAATAATAATTATTAACTTTGTTTTAGATCTAGTTTGTCGAAATGGACTTCCAAAACCGCCCAGGCGGAAAAACGGGAGGCGGCGGTGTAGCCTCCTGGTCCGAGACCAACCGCGATCGCCGTGAGAGGCTGCGGCAACTCGCGTTGGAAACAATAGACCTCCAAAAAGACCCCTATTTCATGAAAAATCATTTGGGCTCATACGAGTGTAAATTATGTTTGACTTTACACAACAATGAAGGAAGTTACTTGGCCCACACTCAAGGCAAGAAACATCAAGCTAATTTAGCGAGACGTGCCGCCAAGGAAGCGAAAGACTCTCCGTCTTTACTGGCCCCGGAAAAACCCCGAGTTGAACCAAAAAAATTCGTGAAAATCGGAAGACCTGGATATCGCGTGACCAAACAGAGAGACCCTGAATTTGGCCAACAAAGCTTGTTGTTTCAAATTGATTATCCAGGTATTTATAACGTTACTAAATTACCCAATAAACTTGACCAATTGATTTGTAGAAATTTCCGACAACGTGATGCCCAGACACCGCTTCATGTCAGCTTATGAGCAGAAAATTGAGCCCCCAGACCGCAAATGGCAGTACTTGTTGTTTGCGGCAGAGCCGTATGAGACCATCGCTTTTAAAGTTCCCAGTAGGGAAGTGGAGAAGACCGACAACAAGTTCTGGACTCACTGGAATAGGGACACAAAACAGTTCTTTCTGCAGTTTGCTTTCAAGAACGAGTCCAAGAAGCCAACTACAATTTTAGCCAGATCCAGCATGATGGGAGGAGTTCCGCCGCCACCCATGCTGCCGGTGCCTCCGCCACCCAGGCCCCCGATGTTCAACGCTATTCCGCCACCGCCGCCGCTAATGGGGGCCGTGCTGCCGGTACCCCCGCCCCCGCACTAAATGTAACTTTTGTATTTTAAGGTAATAAATTTTTTTTGTAAAGCAGCCCTGTGGTTAAGTTCTTAGCTCGGTAATTGTGGATTACGGTAAAATTACCCAAATTCTAAGAAGTTTGATGGACATTAAATTGGAGGTGGCTGTACCTACGTAGGTGTGGTACGGCGGCCACACCCACCTTACCTGACACCTGTCAAGTTTTAAGGTTAACTTAGTTGTCATTGTTGTTTTTGCTCGATTTTTAGCTATAGTACTTACGTTTTCACCCAATTCCTTCCAAAAGTGCCAAAATTAACTTTTCTGCGACTAACATGAGCGGTAGCGATTTGCCCAACACCCCAAAACTCGAGGGCTCTTTAGCTCAAGAAAGTTCTATAACTGACGCCTTCTCCACCCCCGAGGCCCGTTTCGAGTGCCCTATTTGTCTCGCTTGGCTTCGAGATCCCGTTTTGACGTCATGCGGTCACAGGTTCTGTCGCAGTTGCATGGATTCCTGGCTGGAGTAAGTTGCTGAATCTCCAATTTTTTTTACTGAACAATCCGTTTCAGGCGGGAAAACCCATGTTGTCCCATCGACAACATTAAATTGGAGAAAAACGACATTTTTCCCGACAACTTCACGAGGAGGGAAATCTCTCAGCAGAAACTCAAGTGTTCTAATTATGGAAGGGGTTGTTTTGAGGAGTTTTCACCTCTTGACATTGAGGCTCATGAGGCTATTTGCAAACATAAACCTCCAGAATTGCCCCCGAATGAGAAGTTGCGGTGTACTTTTGTCGCTTTCGGTTGCGGGGACAAATTCGAGGATGAGCCTGAGTTACAAAGGCACATTGAGGGAAACATGCAGAAACATTTAACTGTACTGAGTCGACCAAAATTTTTTTTATTGCTACTAATAGAGAATTTTTTAGCTGTTATCTCAAGCTTGTGCCAATTTCACGATCAACAGCCAAAATTCGGCCAGCGCTTCCGCAATTGCGGAACAGGCCAACTTTTGGGATCCTCCTTCTAAACATGAACCCTCAGTTTCCAACAATGACAACATCAACGGACTACTGAAGCAAGTAACGTCTTAAATAGCCAAATAGTTACGTAATTAAGCAATTTTAGGTCTCTTTATGAAAAAATTGTTTTTCTGGAGCAAAAAACTAGAGAACAAGATATTATAATTTCAAATATGTCTGAACAAATCTCTTCAATGAATCTCTCAATGTCCAAAATGCATTTGCGCTATTGCAACGGCAGTTTTCTGTGGTATTTTAACGATTTCAAAACTAAAATAAAAGCGATGAGAAACGACTCGCACTTAATGCACTACAGTCCAGGGTTTTATACGTCCGCCAACGGCTATAAGTGAGAATTTTCAGCCTCAATTGCCGCTGTACTGACGTTGTTTCATTCAAGGCTGTGTGTACGGCTGAATTTGTCACCCAAGGATCCGAATTACGTGGCGGTTTTGATTCACGTGATGAAAACGGACCACGACAACGCCCTAGATTGGCCCTTCAGTGGCAGACTCACAATTACGCTAGTCCACCCGTCGTAAGTGTTTAAGAGTTATAGTCATTGTTGGGTTAATTATCTATTTCTTTGGACAGACAGGGGTTTAAGAATATTAAGGAAACTATGATGACCCGTCCAGAATTGGAAGCTTTCAGGAAACCGGTGCAGGATTTGAACCCAAAAGGTTTCGGGTACACGGAATTTGCCTTAATCGAAGAATTATTCACACAGGGTTTTATTGATAGCAATCAGTTGTTGATTAAAGTCCAGGCTCAACCTGTATGATGTTGATTAAAGTTATCTATTTGTCTCTATGTTCTTTACTGACCCCCTATACCATACTATTTTTTTTTTGTATATATTCCGCAGGTTACTGTGGGTCTCATTGACAATAAAAAAAATAAAGCAAAAGTACATTGGTGTTTTTGTTTATTTATAACTTTGGCAGTTATTCCACATTGCGATAAAGCTATAGGAAATATACTTTGAGACGTGTTAACATAAGTAAAGAACTTAAATAACAACAATGTATCACAAATATAACAGCGACCTCCACTTAAGCTATTTGCGATGGTATTCCAGAGTAACGTGAGGCGATTTTTTGTGAATATCGAGTGTTAACGACGCGGAATGTAGTAATATACACGCACAGATAAATGATATGTAAACGAAACTTAACAATAAAATGGTTAAACACTGCTTGATATGCTTAAGTGATATTTAAGAGAGCATGAGATTCGGCGCGAGTCTAACAAAAAAAAAATTGCTAATATCAATAAGTCGATTTGACTATTTTCTGTCACAACATGAAATATCAATTATGCTATCAATTAAAATATTTAGAGATCTAAGGTTAACAAACGTGCCAAAAATTGGCGATTATTTGAGCTCGTTTAAAAAAAATTCACTTCTAGTAAAAGCAGGTTAAATAAAAATATGATTTGGGCATTATACAAACATTTTTTATAAAAATATAAATAATGACTAAAAATTAAAACTCTTATTGTCCACCTAGTAACACGGTCTTGACTAAAATAACTTTGGGTACGGAGTATTATTGTAGACAAGCTTGCAGCTTCTCAATCCACTCCTGCGCCGAGGCGGCGTCCGCCGCGCAGAAATTGTATGTACGTCGACTAGTGCGCAGCTGCAAACACCAGAAAACAAAAATAATTAAAGATTCCTGTAATCTTAAGCAACCACAATTCCGCACTTACATCAAAGAACGATTTATCGTCCGTTTTCTTGGGGGGTCCCGGTGCCGGGGTCGCCGGAGAAACCGACATGACTTCCGCCAAATCTGAAACCGTCCCAAAATAACCGTCTGCTAATCCCCGCTGATCGCGCGTGACTCACCGATGTATCCCTTGAAGTGAGAATCTTCCATGGCGTCGTAATAACGCAACTGATGCTTGATCGAATCTAAAACAAACCATCTCTGCTTCCACCCTTTAAGCAAAGCGCCCCTTTTGTACAAGTAGCCCTCGTGGGTGCGGTTCTCGGCCACGTTCGAAGAGAATTGGTCATAGTACTGTTGACTAGATGTTTGTCTAGCGCTACCTGTATCATCAAGAAAAATCGCGATTAAATTAAAAATTATTTTTAAAACAAAAATGAGAGTAAATATACCTGAACTGACTGAGGCGTTATCGCCCCCACTGCCCGCTATAGTTTGCGACGTGTTGTTGTCGGCGATGGCCTTGTATTTTGTGCAATTCTTTGGTACGCCCTCTATGCACTTTTCGTGGCAACTATACCCGCAATCCATGCATCGCATCCCGGTCTACAAATATTACGATGTTGTCAACGAAATGACGCAACAAAAACTCTAACCTACCTTAACTGGGCCCCACAACAAACTCGTACAGTAATCGCAATAAGTAGGCGTCGTGTAATTATATTTTTCGAACCTGTGAGGATGCGAATAAACTAAAGAAGTTTCGGCCGCACCCACCATTTTGCCTCTCATTAAAATCTCCAATGTCGACCTCTTATGGACCAGTCTACCGTGAGACCTGACCAGAGCCGTGCTGAAGGAGGCGTGGCGCTAAAAACCAACCGGAAGTTAGCGTTTCAAGAGAATAAAAAAAAAAACTAACCGTCAAAGAATCGGTGGTTGGAAGCTCCAGTTTGTCCCAAAGCACCCTCCATTTTTGGGGCAGATGCCCCAATTCCATCTCCAACCTGTGGATCTCCTCCAGCAAGTGGCTGAAGGCGTCCGGCACGCACTTGTTGACGCAGTCGTAACTAAAATATTTTATTAATTTAAATTCTTAAAATTTCGAGAAACTATAAGAGCTTCAAGATGGTTGTTTTTTCCGATTTTGAAAATACAGATTTAGTTTAATGTCTTTACCCTAGAGTGATGACTTCTCTCGACTTGTTGGAGATGCCATCGGCCGCCTCCGCTTCTTCCTCCTGCTGGCTATCTAGCTGAATAATTTCGAGATCATATTCGGGTCCTGAATGGAGATTCTCGTCCAAGTAATACTGCCACACTTCCAAACAAGGCAAATGCGATTGTGGCCTTAAAACCTTTGAACAAAATAAAAAAATATAGTTTCGTCCCCAACAACAATTTCGGGAACCTACCGGATGTTCGAAATCCGGGATGTACATGAAATTGAAAAACATGGGCGTTCTGGCGTGTTGTTTTTCAATGTAGTCAAAAACGCTTTGTCCGAGATTCGTCCCGGAAGTGGTCCCGGCTACCCTTCCACCCGGGTAAATAGTTTCGTCATCTGAAACCGTATCGACGCTCTTGTGGTGCGACGTTAACGACCCCCGTTTATCCTCGACCGCCGCCACTCCGCTCTCCACCCTTTCCACTTCGCAATCGAACAGAAACGTGCGAAACCGACAAGAAACCGAATGGTACGCCAGAAACTTAAGGTAGAAATCGCTGAATTCGAAAGCCATAGGGAACTGTTTCTGGATTTGATGGACGACGTCTAGGAACTGAAGAAAAGTGGGGGCAAAACCGCTGGCTTGAGAGTTGGCGTTCAAGTTGCTGCGGTGGCTGAAGCGATGACCGAAACCGATCCATTCTTTTTCGACTAGGACGCGGAAGCCTTCGAGGGTGCGATAGTAGGGGTCTAAACATAGTTGAGCAACCGAAGAGACTTGAGCAGTGGTGTCCCAGCCGTCCTCCAGACATATCGACACCGAGGAACCCTGCAGGTCCAGCAAATCGACCACAGCCCCAGAGAGTTGCATTATGTTCTGGATTTGCTGCAGCCATTCCGAGTTCTCGATCAACCTGAAGCCAACAAAGAAAACGTCTTAGAAAATTCAAGAATAAAATTCAGGCATATCAGTCTAAACAGTTTCTGCTTTGGGCATAGCATTGGCGGTCCGCTTCATTTAATGAAATCCGTGAGTAGGACAGAATTAGACTTACTTGTGGAAGCTCTGTTCGGGGGCGTCGCTGACCGAGCTGGGCACGCAGGCCCTCATCAGCTTCTTGAAAGCGGCCTTGGTGTGGCGCACGTCGTAGTATTCTACAGGTATAAAATCAGTCTTTGGCGCAGACTCGACTTTGACGCCCTTCATCTGCGCCTTCTCCCCTAAAATGTACAGCGCCGCCCTTTGGAGGGTGTGCACGCCGCCGTATATTGCACTCTCGGCGTCCGTTGAATGCCGAACGTTCCCCCTACTTTGTTGCACGTTGGCCAGAGACGCCTGGGAGCTCTGACGCCGGTCCTTGAGCGAACCCCATCTACCGAAGTTCTTTGGCCCTTTGCCCCCAGAAGACCTAGGAAACATGCTGAAAACGCGGAACAGTTAACACAAAAAAAACTACATTCAGCAACATGTGCGAGCAAGTCTGGAAGTACCCAAAATGCCAAATTCGAAATTTTTAGACCCAAAATTGCTAACATAAAATGATGTTGCTAAAGTTCAAGTCTTACGCCAGAGTTCCCATAGCTTTGAGCGGTTTGGACCTCCTGGCGACCTCGGGAGTCAACGTGGCGCCGGCTAGAGGATCGTCGGCCGCCAAAAACAGCGAGTTGACACTTAAGGAACTATCCGACATTCCCCACGCGGAACCGGGTCGCAGCGAAAAAATGGGAGTGGCGGAAACTAACGCGGCCAAATATTTTTCTTGTTCGAAAGACGACGTGGTTTCGGTGGAAGCATTCGGTGTGGGATGACTCTTCAACATGCCCATCACGCTCTTACCGTGATGGCCCGCACCGCGCAGTAGCAAAGCTTTGGTGCGGGGGTGGCGCCACGTGGTGCTGGGAATCCTGCCCTGGCGGTAGCAACGAGAGAAACGTCGTATGCTCTCGTCCGAGACAGAGGCCGGGATCACCAACAGAGCCGGGTAACTAAAAAACAGTTTTAATAAACCCAAGCCAGTACAAAAAAAAAAAAATAGAAATTCGTTACTATTCCCGTTTTGAGACTGCGACACTTCACAATCTCATAACTAATTAATTAAAAAAAAACAATTAGTTTTTATTTATTCAAATCGGATAATAAATAACGCTGTTACGGTTCTTTTAAGAAACACCCTGTATACCGAAAAACTTGTCGCGTCGCAAACAGTTCCTTTATTAGTAAAAAATTAGGGGATCTGGGACGAGTTACCTCCTGCACATAATGTACATGGAGTTGACGGTGGTGAGCCTGAACTGGTCGGGGGTCGGTTTCATGTTGATCGGCGACGAGTTGTAGTTGCACAACCCCAGCCTCTGCCAGTCCCTCACGTAACTCCTCTCCGCCAGTCTCTCGAGCGTCTTGGCGTCGGTGGGCGCCGCTGGCACTGACGCCGGTCCCGTCTCAAAATCATCGATCGACAAATCGTCGTCGTGGCTAAACTCGTCAGTATTAGGCAAACTCATGCGACCCGGCGACGTCATGTACTTATTGCTGTTATACAGGGTGGTGTTCGGCAACACGTATTTCTGCCTCTTCGACGACGACTTCTGTTTGAATCCGGCCTTTCGTGCCGTTTTCAACAGCGTTTTCTTAGCGAAACCGCGGAGTGTGGCGTTCTTCTCTTTGCCCTTATGCAGGGGGGTTTGACTTACGACCACTTGACCGGTGAAGGCAAAATGATGGAAAACGTCGGGGGGATGACGGATCTTGTGGATGCACTTGCGGAGGGTCTCCACGTTTTCGGCGGTCACCTCCTCATCGAAGGCCAACTTCATGAGCTGGAAACTGCAAGAACGCAACTGCAACCCTTCCTGCAACCACTGGTCGAGGTGCGCCAAATATTGAACCGCCACCTTTTTTTCCTTCGTCAGGGACGTCACCGGGAATGTACGCACGACCACCTGTTCGCACGCTGCAAAAAATTACGGTGAAAAAAAAATCGTTACATTGCAGTTTCTTACCAAAGGAGTCGCAGGGCGTTCCTTTGAAAATGATGCGGTAGTTGGTGAGGAAAATGGCGCCCTCTGCCGGCAAGAGGGGAGGTCCGCCCAGCAACCCGGGACTGCTCTCCTCTCTGCCGTCAGGTAACAAGTACACTCTGAGCCCGTCCATGATGGATTCCTCCCCAGCCAACATGTTGGGGGTTAAAATTTTAGGTTTCTGTATGGGTGGTAACCGCTTAGATTCCCTATGCACCGCTTCCAAAGTTTCAATATGCATGTGAACGACCCCCGGAATCATTTGATGTAAATTCCTGATATGATCTCTGGTTACGCCGCCTTCGTTGCAAACTTTATCGATAAACCTCGAAACTATCCTGATTACAGTGGCACCAGTTTCTCCGGGGTCCTGGTCTTCAAACCCGGACTCTGCATCGGCACTGTCACTTTCCGCCACGCTGTTCGCCATACTATTGCTGGCTCTCTCGTCGTCGTACAGTTCTTGTTTGCTTGTCTTGTTCCCGATGTCCAAAGGAATGAGCAAGTAAACCATGCGGTTAGCGTAATGGATCGCTTGACTGTACATGGTGTTCTCCTCGCAAGTCATCAGTTCTTTCTGTTTTTCTGGATCGATGTTTTGCCAGATCCTCATCTGTTCGGCGGCGATTTCCAACGCGGTCGACTCATGCACCCGGTTCAAGATCGAACGACGCGTCGACCAGTTGTAGTCTTTATTCTCGCGAGGCGAAGTCGGACTCGACAACAAATCGCCGCTCAAGCGAGGGTTCGCCGAGGTCGAATAGAGAGCCTTGATGTCCTTCTGGACGTCCTGATAGAACGCCGCCTCCCAGAACTGCTGGTTCTGCCAGACGGCGTGCTCCTAGGGTTCAAACGAAACTAGTCAAGAACGCGCAAAATCCCCATTGCAAGAGGATTGATTTGGCAACATTGTAAAGTGCATAGATCATTTAGGCCCAGTTGTCCAATCACGAGGTAACCCAGAGTCAGCTGACTCTAGGTCAGTTGCTAAGGTATAAGCGATTTGATTGGCTGTACCTTAGCGTTCCGACCGATTCGGTAAAGCCCGGTGCATCCGATCTTACCAGACGTTGCTATGCAGTCTACAATGTTGCCAAATCAGCCAAACCAGCGATTCAACTGTTTTATTTTCAAATAATCAGGGTGTACATTTTTTTTGGACAAGTGAAAATGTTTTGGGCAAGTTGCGACAAAAATTCCGATGACGAGCGACCCTTTACCTGGATGCAGGTGTACGCAAACTGTATGATGCCGGTGCAGAGTTTCCTGCAGAATATCGTGGAAAGCGGCAACAGAGCCGCCGCAACTCCGTGTTCGTCCATGGAAGAATCGTCCTGAAGTCCGCAATTCATCAGTCTCACAACCAGATCGAACTGTTGGTGTTCCAGCATCGCTTTGGTGCCGCTGACGTGTTGCGAGAGCTCGTTGCACAGCGCCAGTCGGGCCTGTTTCGATTGCAGCGCCCTCAAAACGGCCGGAAACGTTTTGCGGGCGTCGGAAATTTTATTTTCAAAAATGCAATTGATGCAATTCCTCAACACCTCGAGCCGACGAGCCGAGTTGCTGACGATGTTCTTGTTCTCGTTCAGATTCGATATGTGTGGTCCCATCGGCACGATCCTGGGCTGGATGGGGCGCAAAGACGCTAACCTTCGAAGTAATTAAACGTAGTTCAGTGACGTCATAAAAGTCCGGTCTACGCGGTAATCATGCAGCACGCGGACACCGATCACGTTACCAAGAAGTTTTAAGCTATTTGCAAGACCGCGGGGCGTAAAATTTATTCGAACAATTGGTCCTTCGAGTCGGATCAAACAAGGAAAAAATTGAGCAACTTTACCGGAAAACATGGTAACAACACAGCAAGTACAGTGGCCACTTAAATTGTTTAATATAAAAAGAAAAATTAAAGAAATTTAACATAAATATTGAAAAAGGTTACGCATCTCGTTGAAACATTAAAAGCGGACAGCGAGTGACTTACCAGGCGTAATCCCCACTGATACGCAATGTGAAAGACAAAAGTTAAGATTATTGTCGGGGGGTTGGCGGCGGATTCTCACCTTGATTTGAGGCTGTTCTTGGACAGCCCCTCGTCGATGATGGCCTGAACTTGCTCGCAATTGATGGTGGGCAGCATGGGTTGATGTATCCGAGCAAACGCCCCTTCAGGGGGCACCAAAATTTTCTGTGAATACGATTGCGGATTCGGCGTTTCGTTGGTGTATAATTGTTGTGCTAATTCCTGGATATGGACCAAAACCAGCCGGAAATCCTGCGCTTCAGCTTTCAATAATTCCCCCAAACTACTGTAGAGTTCGTCCCAAACGTCGCAAGGTCGCCACGGCGGTCCCCTTTCAGCCACAAAGCTGGTGAAAAACATACAATCGAGGACTCTAGTGGTAAACTCGCAATCTTTCAAAGTGCGCTCGCCCAAAAAATGAGCTTTATGGAAAGTTATCACTGGTTTCGGATGAATTCGTATTAAAGTCAAACAGCTGCGATAGCCTTGGAGTAGTTGCGCAAACGTCCGCATGAAAACCGCGCGTATTTCTTTATCTAACATAACCGGTTGGGAGGCGCGGATCGCCAACGGGGGAAAAGCGTGGTCGGCGCAGCTCAATTCGGGTTGTAAAATGAGACTCAGAGCTTCTTGAGTGTGACTCAATAGAGGCTCGGGGAGGAGAGGTAGCGAAATTCCGTCGGGAATAGTGATAGAACCGCCGTCCAAATCCGCTATTATCACGTCCATCTAAAATCCCTCATTAATAACGCTCCGTTGTTATTAATTAATTGATTACGTACCAATTCGGCGACTTCGTACTTGAGAGATGAATGTACTCCCATTATAAAAGGAGTGGGCGTCGATAAAACTTCTACTAAAGCCGCCGGTAAGAGCGGGATGTAGACGTGGGAATATCTGAAGGGGTACATTAACGCCGTTAAGGCTCTACAGGCTTCAGTTAACCGATTGTAACTCTTCGAATGGAACAGAATTTTATGTTCCGTCATTATGGCACAAAATAAAACTAAAACGTTTCTAATTCCTGCAAATGAGAAGTTATTGATAAAACTCGGCAAGCTCGAATTACGGACCTAACTGGTGAAATAACAGGTTGACTGAGGTGTGCGTCACTGGGAGCGAAGGGCTGAGAGGAGGTTGCAGGGCTTGCCTATCGCCAGCACCAATACTGAATCTTACTTGGGGACCGCCAGGGGGCGGCACTTGGATGCAACCCAGGATGTTCCCAACGAGATTCTCCAGAGGCACTGGCATGCTTTCCACGTAAACAGAGTAAATTATCCCCAAACAATTCTAGAAAAAAAAAAAATTGAATAACTGAAGTAATTCTTTTAAATGTTAATTGTTTGCTAATTCAAGGGTTGCGCAACTTACCCTAAACGTTTCTATATAATCCAGTCTTGAAACCAACACTAAGCACTTGGGGGCGTACATAATGCTGTGATGTGAGATTGCTGGTATGGGCCGCACCAGCGGAGCCTCCCCCTCAACTGTGTCCTCCTCCTGCCAAAACGGGCCATCAAAATACGTTCGTAAAATTTACAAACCTCACCTCGTCAACAGGTTTGCTTGGGGTGATAGAGACTGTTTCGTTGAAACAAAGACAGGCGCAGTAGTGGCGATTTGCGTCGATATCTGTAAGCACAGAGACAAAGAACTTGGGTTCTTGTCGTTCGGTGGAGAGAGCCCATCCTTGTGGCTGGCAAAACTGCAATTGGTTTGGTTAAATTTCGAAAATTGAGGTTAAGACAGTACCCATTCGATTCCGTCAATAAACGGGGTGTCAGCCCAGTCCTTCTCGGGGAATCTCTGTAGGATAATTCCGCTACTAACTCCGCTTCCTAGAAATCGAAAGTTAACGAAACTGAAGCGAATTGCGATTAGACTCACTTTCTTTAACGTGATCATAACCTACAACGACAAAATAGTCCGCTAACCGCGACATTTTTTAATTCGTGGCAACATACGGTGACGGGGTTAGATTCGACGCTTGGCGCCGTGACAATATCATGTTTAATTTGGCCCAATCATTTAAAATAACTGCTAAGTTTGAGGAAAATTGTTGTATAACCTATGATATGAACTTTGACGTTTACGGGTGAACACTTCGGGGAGTAGCAACGAAACTACGCAAGCTTAACCTACGAACCGGAAACCGTCACACTATTAATAAACAATCACAAATTATTATTAAATGCCACACCCAACTAATATTTCTCTAAACAAATCTTTACGCCATTTTAACACAACTTCGAAAGTTTTTGACACCCACTTGACAGTTCGATGAATGTTCACTGACAGCTGACAGAACTGACACATTTTTTTTTTCTTTGTGGTGGCTGAATTGTGACGTCACATTAGTCATATATCTAAATAAAAATATTGCAGCTACAAGAAGGAAACAGAAAGGTCAAGAAAGCTGTGCAAAAAAACAACTGGAGCGAAGTAAAGAAGCTCCAGACCCTAGGTAACTTGATTTAGTTGCGAACATTCAAGCCCTAACCTCACTTTTTATGCTTTTTAGAGAAATAGAAGGTTTTTGCCATGGAAAACAATGCTGAAAGGCTCAAGAATTACAATAAAATTTTTAAAATAATCGTAATAGGTGACTCGAATGTGGGCAAAACTTCACTGACTTACAGGTTTTGTGAGGGGGCCTTTCTAGAACTTGCTGAAGCCACAATTGGGGTAGATTTCAGGAGCCGGACCTTAGAAATTGATGGTGATCAAATCGTGGTATGACGTCAATTGACTCAAACCTCTACATTTTCGAAATAGGTTTTGGCTCATTCAAACCATTTACCTCCCTATACTCAATTCAATCCCAAGATGGAGCATGCATAAACAAACTTGGACATGTGAAAAGGTTGTAGTAGGCTCCAACCTGATATTTGAAGCCTTTAACACCCTCGTCTTCATTTTCAGTGTCTCCACCCAGTCGTTGGGTGAGTAGTTTACGCATGCTCCATCTTACAATTGAATTTACTACAGTTCCTAAATTTTTGACCTTAAAATTTCGGTTTGTTGGAGCTTAAAATGATCATTTTTGCCGTATTCTAGTTGCAGTTATGGGACACTGCAGGTCAGGAGAGATTTCGAACCACCATGGTCAAACACTACTACAGGAATGCCAATGCTATAGTTTTAGTTTATGACGTAACAAATGCGTCTAGTTTCGATTCCTTGAAGCGTTGGGTGGAAGAATGTAATAAAAACTGTCTAATGGACATCCCTAGGATTTTGGTAGGGAACAAGTGTGACGGGGTGGCTGCAGTGACCACTAATGTGGCCCAACGGTTTGCTGATCAAAACAATATGCCTGTGAGTTTGTCAACAATTGACAAATAGTTGATACATTTGCAACTTTCAGTTGTTTGAAACTTCGGCCCGTTTGGACTCTCAATGCGATAATATTGAGGGGATTTTTATGACTTTGGCTCATAAATTGAAAAACCAGAAACCGTTTCTGCCTACTAGCAACATTAGGGTTGAAAATTCAGCAAGTAGCGCTCCTCCCCCACAGTCATCTGGGTGTTGCGGCTGAACGCTGGGAACTTGTCTTGACTCGATTGTTCATCAATTCTGAACTCTCATGTGATTTTATACAATTTTATTTACACTAATATTGTCACTTTCGCGGATGATAGGGTATTTTAATAAAATAAAGAATGTTTTTATAAAATAACCTTTTTTATTAAGGCGTCTGGGAGGTTTTATTGAAAAAAAAACATGGTTTCTTGAGCAGTGACGGTGCTTTAGAATGACACCCTTGTAAACGTCATCAACGACTCTGCATTGGGATCCCCGACAAAGCGTTTCGACCGCGTCGCTTCCAAAGCGACCGAAAAGCTTCAATGTCGACCGAGTCAACTTGCATTTCTATCGGTTAAACAGAGAGTTCCGAGAGGCTATCGCTTTTTTTGGTCGCTTTGAAAAGCGACGCGGTCGAAACCCTTTGTCGGGGATCCCAGTGCTGATCCGCTCCTCCTAGACAAAAGAACGCCAAAGCTTGTTTCAATTTCATAAAAGCTACGTAAACGTGTTTGATAATAGAAAGGTTTTTTGTTGTGGGTTAGATGCAGATAACACTCATAATTAAGACTTTTGTATTGTTACATTTATTATGATACAACCGTATAATTAATTCTCTAGAATAAATAGTAATCTGGCCTACAACTAAAATGTGGGTGGAGCAAAAGTGAAAAAAAAAAAACGTTACAATAAGTACTCTAGTAAAAATTTCCAACGTCCTTATCGGGAATAACAAATAAATTAGATTACGACAAGAAGAATTAACAAAGAATTTCTCGGTATTAAAATCACAATCAGTAAAGCTTACAAATGATGCCATTGGGTGGTCAGAATGTGACTGCTCGTTTCAATGGCCCGCGCAATGTGCTCGTTGACGGTGTGATCGAGCCACACCGTTTGCATTTTCTTATATCTATCGGGACACAACTTCAACGGATTTCCTCTGCGCAGCCCGAAATCGGTTTCACCGTAATCGTCCAGGTAGGGCGCCGCAACGAAAGTGCCTCTATGAGGCGTCGCTAGATACAGAACTTCGCATTCCCTAACTCGCAAGAAAATTCCGACACCCGCTCCGCATTTGTACGCGTGATAATTGCAGGCACCCACGTGCATGTTGTTGAGTTCCGTTTGACAACAGTAGCTCTGCGAGCAGAGGATCTCGCCACAAATCAAACACATACTGGGAGTTCTCGAGTCCTCATCGCTGTTGGGACAAGTGAACGTCGAAACGGCGTTAATAAGTTCGCTGTAGTCGTTGGGCAAATCTATCAAGCGGTTAACCACGTGCGGCTCCTGGACAACGTCCACCAGAACTCCGTCTAAATAAGAAATTACTTCCACGTGGTTGCACCATTTGTTAACTAATTTTAAGACGTGTTGCGATGTGAAGAGTTCGCGCGGGGTCTGAGGCAAGTCCAAGTACGTGCACATGTGAGCAAAGGTGTCGCCACCTACTTCAAGAAGAACCGAAGGCGCGGGCACGTCAGTTAAGTAATGATAGAAAAGACAGCAGCATCGCAAGAACGGCAATGACGCTTCTTTAACGTAGTTCCAGACGGAATGGCCGCTCAACCCCTCCTTGTGCTTGTCCATTATTTTCAAAACTTCCAAAATCTCTCTGTTATCGTCGAGTTCCGTTTCCATGGAGTCGCTGAAGCTGTCCACGTTCATCAGGATTAAAATTCGGACAATGTGAGAAACAAAAATAATTCGAAGAGTGTGATATTCGAGGGAGCCACCAGTGGCAATTGGGGTTGGAGATTCCTTACAGCCGAGGCTGGGCAACGAGAAAGTCAAAGGTATCAGGAAACCTAACGAGTCCCATTGCAAAATCGACGAGTCTTCGTCGGAGTGTTCGAAAAGGATCGTCAACAAGTTTAAAGCGTGATTGTTGATTACGACGCTGTTGGGCCAAGTCGTGCCTAAAACGGCCGTAATTCTAACTAAACTGTCGATGCTGTCGCGTTGTCGACTCGACAAGTTTCCTAAGAGAGGTTTGTTGGAGTCCCTCAAAAGTACTTCGATCGAGTGAGTCGTGTAGGCGAGAGACTT
Source organism: Schizotus pectinicornis (assembly GCA_951805265.1). Taxonomy (NCBI): domain Eukaryota; kingdom Metazoa; phylum Arthropoda; class Insecta; order Coleoptera; family Pyrochroidae; genus Schizotus; species Schizotus pectinicornis. Next base: position 4,226,294 of record OX638206.1, read on the forward strand.
CCAAACCATTTGGGCTAAACGCTTATCAGAAGGATGAGGATTGACGTTCAAGCCTCGAGTGTAGGTGACTTGCGCGAACAACTGGATCATTTCCTTCAGATTCTCGTTGATTTCGGGCGACGTCGCCGGAAATAGCGATTCGAAATTTCCATCGATCTCATTGCACGAATAGAAAACTTCGTAAGGCTGCAACTTGCAGTTGGCCTCGCAAACAGATTGCGCTTCAGGCTCGATACTGGATCCGCTCATGCAGGCGCTGCAATGGTCGTTACTGCAATCCGCCACGTCACAGTTGAAGATGCCGTGACACACTTTGACTTTTTTGCTTAAAATCGTTTCGATTCCCACCAACCAATCGTCGTGACTCATCCATATTTTCGGGTGACTAGGCTGGAGGATGCTCAAACGGGGAACTAGAGGCAATACGGTGTTGCTCAAGCTCTCGCACAGAGGGCACAAGAATTCTTGTTTGTCAACATCAAAACTGGCGGGGTGACGCAAGCGGTACGGACGACGATGTTCTCGTACCATGACGTTGTCGAAGTATTTTCGCCAGCAATCGCTGTGCATCACGTGACCGCAAGTACTTGTGTGCGGAGCTGGACCCAAATTTGCAGGGAGATACGACGGATTCTGGGCGGTTGCGTCAGTATGGTTCTTGTTTTGACACAAAACGGTCGATTGCTGAACAAATCCGGCTAGAACTAGCGTCGGGCCGTCCGGTGCCACTTTTTCTTCTTCTTGACACAGAATGCAGACGTGAGTTTTCTCGAATCCACTCCTGGTCGTTTGGTTCGGTCCCAGAGCCACCGGTTGTTCTTCAACGGTTTCGCTGATGTCCATCGAGGAGGTGCTCAATTTCGTCTTTAAAGGTTCCCCACTACTTTCTTCAAACAATTTCGCGTTTTCCTTCATAAAACTGTTTTGCATCGCTTTCATTTGCGCCATAACTTTGGCACGTTTTTCGGCCGCCAATTTCGCCCGACGCTCCTTCTCGTTATCGACCTTACTGGCGGTGGGCTCTTCGCCTTCGGTTGCCGCTTCGCTCTCCTTCTGGTTGGCTACATCGCGGTATTTGCGCACGGTCCACTTGAGCAAACCTTTGTGGGCGTCGACGCGAGGCGATTCGAGGAGATCGGTCATCAGGTCCAAAATGCGGAATTTCGACGAGTTCTGGATGAACTTGAAGAAAGGATAGTTTTTCGATTCTTCTTCTTGGAGGGCGTAGCCGATCAAGTGAAGAACTTTGTGGAGTTGCAATTCGGAGAAGCTTCGCGCCCGCAAATTGTTGCAACGTTCCAAAACTGTTTGCATGATGTGAAGCATTACGTCGCATTGGAGCAAGTTGACCAACATGCTGAAAGATTCGGTTAATTTGAGAAGTTTCGGGGGCGGACAACATTCGAGTTCTTTGGCTGCAGTCCGGCGCTTCCGTTGAGCTTCTTCGGATTTGGAGAGTTCCTCGCGGGTGTAGTGGTAGAACAACACGTTGTATTCGTCAAAAAATTGCTCTTTGAGCTCGTAAACTCCTTTTCCGGAACTTTGAGTCGGTTTTTTGAACACCGCCAATTCCTCGATCACCTCATCTAAAGCCGTTTCGTGAGCAATATCCTCGGTTATGATCTTGTTCAGTTCGGAATGAGGCATAGGCTTGATGCAAAGAGCTTGAATAATTTCCTTCTTGATCCTATCTTCAGTGCTAACGTTGCTAATTCCAGGCATGTACCTCTCTCCAATTATCACAATCAGAAGTTGCAAGAACTCCTCAACTAAACTAATCGTCTGTCTCATGCTGTCTTCCTCGGGGCTCTTCAAGCTAGTAGCTTCGTAGTCAGGCGCCGCCCAATGCAGCAAGTTGAACTTGTACAAAACGTGGATCAAAAATTCGTTACTCTCGATTAAGCTGGCGCACATTTGCAACAATGTGATGTCCCGATCCAGCATTTCTGTGCGACACTTGACGTTATGGTAGAAATAGAGTTGATTGAGGATAGCGTAGCCGTTTCTGCGCCACATAGCTGCGTGTACCTGTGCTATCATCACTTGACTGCGTAAAACCGGTTCCATGATCTGGACCGGACTCGGTTTGCCGGTTTGAAACTCGACTCCGTCAAAAAACAACCCGTACTTTTCCAAACTTAAGTGAAGCCCTGCCAAGAATCTCGACAGAGGAAGATGGATCGAGACAGGTCTTGACGCAACGTCGTAAACTATGCAAGAAGCGCTATGATCGACCAACTCCATAACAGTCCAACTTTCGTGGGGGTCATAACAAGGGTTTTCTTCTAGTTTTTTCAAAATTGCGCGGTAGGCCTTGATTAAAACGACGCGATCGGTGCTGCACCATTTGATCGCCAACGAAATGCAGTAGGCAAGTCTAATATGGAGATTGAAAGCGGATTCCCATTCCGGCTCGTATTCCATGTGTTGGCCAACTTGTCGGGTGACCGCGTCCATCCCTTGCATCTTACTGAACAAATTCAACATGACGAAAAGTCCGTGCAAGAAGCTTTTGCGCAAATCGTCGTTCCACGTTTCGGGAACTGAACTGAGTAAGTAGCGCAAATCGTAGAGCATGAAGTGAGCGCGCTTAAAGCCCTGATTCGACGGACTCCTCTCGAACTCTAACTTTCCCGCCTTATTGCACTTGCTTGAACATTCCGACATGAAAGTGTTTAACAAAATATACAAAACGTCGTCGTACGCGATCAGGTGATGAGCGAGAGTCGGAACTGTAAACAGTTGAACGGACAATGACGAGATAGAGTAAGCATGGTCGTGGTCGTCCTTGATAAAGTCTTTCATGACGCTTCCGTAATTTTTCGTGAAAATCTTCGCCAACGCTTTCTTGTTTTCGTACTCCAACAACATTCCGGATATAAGCAGGCGATGCCACTGCGACCTGGCACTCTTCCAAAGAGTTGAATCGCGCAAGAGGATGCCCTTGATAATTGAGGGTTCGGTACCTTGACTCTGGAGAGCCACGTTGGCGAAAATAGCGCGAAAACCCTCGCCGTGGCCCAAGAAATTTTGAAGCCAAGTCAGCAACTTCATAGCGTACACCTGATGCGCGATCACGTGAGCGTGATTAACCAAAACTTTAAGCGGCTTATTTCCATGTCTCGATGTGTACTTCTCAATGTCCTGTTTCAACTCGTTGCAGTGTTGAAAACTCGCGCATTTAACAACCGCCCGTCCCTCCCTGTCAATGTTCGTTACAAACTCAATGGCGGTCCGTTGGTTACATTTCAAAACCCTAGTGAGGGTGCCAATTACTTGCTCAAACGTGTGTACCTCGTCATTGTAAAGTATCGTACAGTACGTATCGTTATCAAAGAAAGTGTCCGAAATATCACCTAATCTAATATCAGAAATTTGCCCAATACTCAGCAAGTTATAAGCGTACCACAAAATCGCCTCAAAAACAATGTGAGTTCTCTCGATCAAATCTTGTGGTAACCCCCCCTGACTCTCGACATTATCCTGAGTGCCTTTCAAATGAATTTCACAAAACGGAGCCTTCTTCCAGGCTTCAACGTCCCCACAATCGCAACATCCTCCCCCTTGTGACGTTCCCATTTTGTATTTGTGTTCTCTATGCTCCGAATTTTTAAAACAATCTACGCACAAAACGCAAGTGTTATCCATGCCGCATTCGCGACAACTATAAGTGGGTTCGCCCATTTTAAAAACGCGTCCGCAAACCGACGACTGCTTATCCATTTTGGTGAGATTCAAAAGAACCGAAGCGGCGTCATTCTTGCAAATGAACTGTTCAAGCACGTTGAAGAGAATCTTCTGACCGAGGTCGTCGTTGAAGCGCCAGTTGAGACAGCTCTCGTCCAAGGCTGGACTGTAGATTTTCGGTACGTACTCCTTCCAGTGCTTCTTCAAGTCGATCACAGTCATGGTGCCTTCGGAAAATTTCGACAGCCATTCCGCCACGATCTCGTCGCCGGAGACGGCGGGTTCGGACAAGAACATCTCTTCATCGGCTATGTCCATGTTTTCATGTCACTGAAAAAAGGATATTTCGTCAAGGATATTGTGCATAGACGTTATTTCAGTGGATGATTACTTTCACCGGTCTAAGTTGACAGAAGAAAAGATCAGGATCAACACAACTGTCAAAATAACGAAACGTCACATCTGTCAACTTGGACCGGTTTAACTTTTAAACCTTTGGTGTCAACGTTTAAGATAATTCAAGAATGGTAAATGGTCGAATTTGCAATTTATAGAACGAATGATCAAATTTAGCAGTTCCTCCGAATTGTTTATTTTAAAATGTAGGTCACATCTAATTTCAGTCTGGGATTAAGTAGGCCGATTTGAAGTGACTCCAAACATAATCCCGTAATCCCTTGTTTTAGCACCCTTCCGTATTTCTTCTACCTCATTATGTACTTCTATTAATTTATTATCTAGATATTAAAATAAAGCTAGAGATATTACACTTCTTATGTACTTCTATTAATTTATTATCTAGATATTAAAATAAAGCTAGAGATATTACACTTTTTAAAAATAAAACTGTACTTCATTATTTGGCCACGAGAGGCGTTGAAACCTCACCCAAAAAATCAGAGTTTGATAAATTAGTTAATAATGCATTAACTTTTCTCTAAATATTTTACTACTTTGATTAGCCATTAATCCATTGTTGCAATTCGTAGGCGTTTCACAGACAATAACATTGCAATCTTTTATTTTTATAAAAATGAGCGGACAGTCCTCCAATTAAATTGTAACGGGTTTTAAATCAACAATTAAACCATCACTGCGTTAATGATCGTTCGTGAAACCGGGCATTAGAGAACTACACATACGTCATCATGCGTAGTTGCCCAAAATCAGTCCAGACCAGTCAAATATATTATGTAGAACTGAGGGGGTTCGCGCGCCATGACAATAAGCCAGTGTCGTACGTTCGCCAAATCGTCCGTTGCTTCATTGGCAATGTTGCGCCACTGGTAAATAAAATCCAAAATGTCGGTGTCAGGATGGACAACCTGATGCCAACATACGAAATGTTCCTAACCGACGGCATTGCTGGAATGTCGATAAAACATCCTTCCATTTAATGCCACTTAACTATTAACTGAATCTCCATCAAAATCATCGTTAACGGGAGCTAATTTTGTGCCTTTATTCAGTCAAAGCCAAAGTGTTATAAATAGAGAACAAAATTTAAAGTTGGCAGAAAACTGTATGACATAACGTAAACGTCAAAAGTCCTGAGCCCTCTAAATAATTTTCTGATTTTCTGTTGCTAATTGAAGTTTAGCAGTTTAGGTGGGTAACTTTTAGAAAAGTGGCGATCAATTGACAATGAACTAAGTATGGTAATGAAATTACTTTTCTAAGGTGAAAGCATGTGAATGGCGAAATTGAAGATTGTGCTGGCACTTAGTTCATTGTTGGCCAAAGTACCTACAGCGGAACTCATAGAGAGTTGGAAGCAGGCCGACTTGTAGTTATCATGGTCTCAAGTCATATGACTTATCCATACAGCACTGTGAACAAACTGATAATGAAATAAATTAAATAATAACGAGGACGTAGCACTTTTTCTAGAATAAAAGTTTGGATAATAAATGTTTGCGTGTTTGGCTAAAAATTGAATCGTTGAAAGGATGACTTAGGTGCTAATTTAATAACCTTATCGGACCGGACAGCGGCACTAAAACGAGAAGTACAACGTCAATGGAAACAAAAACAATCCCTCGTTTATAAACTATATCAGTTTGCAGAGATCACAAGGTCAACGGCAATCGCTTTACTAAATTTGTAAAGTACCATCAGGGCTAATTTCATTTTGAAAGTCAACAATAACAATCTGCATAAAGGTATTGCAAAACAGGAGAGTGAATAAGCGTTAGTTTACCTGGGTCTCAAAGAAGCGCAGACGGCCCTGGTTTTAATCAGAACCACGCCAACTTTGCAACAAAGACCAATGTGAGGTTAGGTCGGTACTGACTTGCACAATTTCTTTGTTATCAAGGATTTGCCCAAGAATATCAAGCCAGTTTTTTTAAATCTTGTTATTGTTATCAAAAGTTGATTTTCTTCAAGTGCGCTAATATTTGGAGCGTTAATACTTATTGTTGTTAGAAGTGGTCAGCTGTTTTTTCTGGAGTTATGCAAAAAGGGAAATCGGGGGTCTCACCTCTCTTCATGGTGAATCACCTTAACGAAACGGTTAATTGCCATTCACGATTAATTGCTATTCGACACCGAAACTTTCACGTGAAAGTGATCGTAGAACGTCCACTCTCGTTTACGGAGCAGCAGCCGGAATTAAATTTAGATGACGAGTATTATTAAACACAAAGAAAACGCAATTACCTTTCAATGTTGGTGGCAATCAAGGTTAAGCCCTTGAGCGTGAGATTCGGACAGGATCAGGTCGGTGGCTGATGTGACCAGACGGTTTTGGCCGTGACGACTTGCAGAACAACGACTGGAAACTTTTTCTGATCTTCCCACCCGTGAACTTCCGTAATCTTCGAATCTGGGCAAATGCCAATTTAGTTATGTGATTGAACTGACAAACGGAACGGGGAATTTTGCAAACATTTTCGAGATACTAACGGGCAACGCAGATGCGGTGGTTGGGCTGGTTTTGATCTTCAAGGCTGTAAACTGTCACGAGTGCACTCTGGCCCGCACTATCAGACTTTCAAGAGAATAATAATAAAGGAGACATATTGCTATTTTCTACACGATGCACGGTGAATGAAAGTAACCAGACGCATACATGGCGCACTCTGCACGATTCGCGGCGAAGTTTTGAAACTGTCGTAGATCGTAGGCAGCAGTTTCCTGTAACCTCTTCAAGCTTCTTTCTGCTTTCTGCTCCAAAATTAGCGGGTTATTTGATTCGAATTAGAAATCGCAATAAAGAGCAAGTTTCTTCCAAGCTTGACCAATTTGGATATTATGGAAGTTACAATTAAAACTGGCGAAGCTTAAAACTTGATAAAATCGTAGAAGCTTCTGAGCACTTCTTTTGTTTTAAAAGATGGCGTAGTAACTGGACGTCAATTTGTCATTCTTGCAAAAGAAGCTGCAATAATTATTTTAGAATTTGTTCCAATTTAAATTTAGACAATATACCTACTTATATATCTGATACCTACTAAAGAGGACAAATGGTTAGAGAAGAGAACTGGAGCAAAACGATGCAACAATCGAGATTGTAGGGGCTGGCAATAAGGAGCGAGGCGCCGCTGTCGCTGTCACAACTCCAAGATCCAAGATTAAGCCAACTTTGAAGATTCGAAGAAGGAAGCCCTTGATAATGTTGATTTAGATTAGATTGTTACCTACGTTGTGGTTAATTTGTTAATAAATTTTATAATAAGTTCTTCACTCTTTGTTAATTGCAACCCACGAACGTCTTTGCAACCAAACTCGCAGGCGACAGAATTAACTTTAAAGACGTCTCCAACTTGAGTAAAGGGAGTTTTTGCTTTAAAATAAGCTGAAAGTAAGTTTTATAGGAAATAAGAAAAAATCAGAAATGAAGCTTAAAAACTGTCATTGACTGTAATACGGTTCGCAAAGTTGATTTGCTCTTTGTATCTACATGTGCATTCTTGATTCGGGTCATTGTAGAGCGTGGATTGAGGAGTCATAAATTATCCAAAATTACGTTTAAAAAAATAAATTAAAAGTGAGGTTATGATTAGAAAGTTGAACAAAAAATTAAGAAATAATCAAAAATTAATTGCGAGCTAAACGAAAAGCTGCCCCTTTATTGTCTGACAAAGTTATTAATGCTTAAAACTGATTTTATTAATTTAAAAATTTAAAAAGTTGCACCAACCTAGCGCGGCAAAAACCACCAAAGATTTAGCAGCAATTTTAACCATTATTTCTAGCAATCGTAAATTTGAAGCTAAATCAGGTCGCTAATTATACAGTTAGCAGCCTCAATTTCGTTTAAAATTGTTAGTAGTATTAATTATTAACAAAAATTTTTTCCGAATTAGAGGATTTTTGTGTCGCGTGATTGGCTATTCTGCTCATCAGTACTAGATTTCAACGCGCAAGGGTGCAGATCGCTCCCGGTTTAAAATTTGAAATTTCCCGAAAATCGAGTGCAAGTGTTGCTGTAATTGCGATTTAAATCTCGCCGTAAATAAGCAAAGTGTTTGTGAGTGAAATCTGTGTTGGTTTTGCGAAATCCAGGCCTTTTTATCACGCTTTGAAATTGAACATTTTGATTTTCTTTTGTTTTGACGTGTGGCTGCCATCACCTACTTGATTTTGTCAGCCAGCGTAAGTGTTTGTTTTTTGTTTGTTGCTGTCTTATTTGTATGTTCTGTATTAATTGGGGGCGAATTGTTAGCACAAAGTTTTAAGGAAAGCTGTTGGTTTCTCGTTCCGGTCTAAATTTCAGCGATCGGGGTTTGTTAGCGGTTAATAAGCAACCGCTTTGGAATTGTTTTAAATCGGGCATCTGGGAGGCGGCGAAATTTAACAAGTGGGCCTCTCGAAATCCGTCTTAGAGCTGGGGTTTCGTGAGCGTTGAGGGTCTGGTAACATCTGAGATTACAACATGCCTACTGAAAGATTAAAATATGTCTGAAACTGAAGCTCGTCGTGCCCCACAACGGGGACGAGCCAGCGAGGGTCTATGTTTATTGCTTATAATATTGTGTTGGAGCCCTCGTTTCCATCTTGTTAACCGCGCTACAAGCGGAAAAAGAAGCATCGTGTAATACCTTCAGCAGTATCGCAAAAAAACTTGTTATGATATTGCAACTCCTTCCTGGAACAACACTGTGTGATTCATAAATATTTTCGTTATAGTTTTGTTGTTGTTCCTGGTAAAACATTGGATCGGTAAACAAGGTTATTATGAACAGCTTCTCGGGCTATTCCGGGGAGGGTTGTACGATTTCGGTTTGCTTTGGGCCCGCCAAAGGCTTTACACAAACATGCACGTATTTCGTATTCCAACAGCCGTTCTTTAGTTTGTACAGCGAGGTCCTCAGTGTCGTACGCCGCTGTGTTTATATTGGTCGCCCGGCTGCTGCCGATAAATTAAAGGAACCTCGTGCAAGTCAGAAGAGCTCAACGATTCCACAACGCCATACTCAAGAAGTTACAGGTGCGATAACGCCACGAGAAAAATCGACGAAACGTTAGAAACTAGAAGAGTTTTTTCAATTTGATTTAATAACCGGTTGACTTTGTTTCCGGACGGGGACAAACCGATGCGAGGCCCTCAAAGACTTAATAATCTTCGACATCAAAGGCACTTTTCCGACTTGGGGAGTTTATGAAATCTGCTCCTCTGCGGCTGCGGGCCCCACTGGCGTTTGTCAACCCCCGTCATTTAGATAAATTTCCAGTAATATTTTAACCGGAGCACTGCACATGGACGCAAATCTCCTTCGAAGTACGACCTCAAAACTGGCAGGGGAGCAGCACGGCAAAGGGGAAAAACTTTAATAACCCCAATGATCTTAAGGGCTAAATTTTGCGTTTTAAAAAATTTTTAAAATAAATTTTAGTGATGCAAGTTTTACAATGCGCATTAGACGCGACATGTCGATCCATACTCATGCGAAGAAGAGGGATACGTTATTGTACTAGATTTTCAGACTTGTTTCCGAGAGATAATGTTAAGGGTTTTAATTTTAGTTACGCATACTTTCATATTATGACTGAGATATTTTGCGCTACTGCGGGTACAATTTTAATTAAAAGCAGATAAATTCTTGTAGTTGTTAATGGGTCGTATTTAACAGCCTACCAAATTTACCCAATATTTTCATACAAAAAAATACTTTTATTTCCCAAAAATACTAAATGCTCACCAAAATTTAGAAAATACATAATCTTAAAGCGACAACCAAATATTGACATAATGCTGGCCTCTTATATTTTTTGTTTGCCAAAATAACTTTTGTTGACCATATAAATACTAAATGTTCACCAAATTTTATTCCGCATTTAATTCGAACATAATACCCAGATATTTAATTTTCGACAGTGTCTTATATTATTTAGCAGTTAAAAATACTATTTATCTTAAAACGTCACAAAAGTGACAGCTTTTGTGGCTCAAATGACAAGGTAAAAATAGCATTTTGTGTGCTTAGGCGTTTCTTTCTTTTTTTTATAAGCTTAGGTAGACAAAATAAACAACAATAATTTTCAACAATATAAACGTTTAATTTTTTTCTTGTTTGAATTTTGTTTTTTGCATCGTCATAGAAGCAGTACTGCCAAGATATTGTGATTAGTTAAAATTTTAATTTTTAAAACTTTTCAATATTAATAATGTTATAAATTAAGACGTTTGAAGATAAACTAGTATATGTCATTCGGCGCAAAACTGTCTTTTTATACAATCGTATCGAAATGGTACTATTTCGAATGTCATTTTCATGTTGAAATGACGTGTTTTTTTTCACTATACTGTCACTTTTTCGCACTAGATACAAAATGTAAAATTAACTGACAACACCTCAATTATCAATGAAATGTTGATTCTATTATGTCGCATTTCCTTGGAAACGAAAAATTGTGCAACTAGATTATGCAGTAAGAATGTGCAATTTTATTCTTTCTTTTTACATTTTTAACAATTCTGGCCACGATTGTATAAAAAAACTTGTATGTAGTACGTTGCAAAATTCGTGTTTTTCGCACGCGACGTGTTACCAAACTCGCTTCGCTCGTTTAGTAATATTCACGTCTAGTGCGAAAAACACGTTCATTTTGCAACTTACTACATAAATAGCTATTGTGTGCTTCAGCTGACATGTCTGCCTCACTGGCGTTCGGCAGACAACAGTCAGCTTCAGCACACAAAGTTCCAGTTTTACGCCTAATAACATAATCTAAAATACACAAGCAATAAAATGTTGTGCAAATGGTAAATAATTTTATGCAAAATTATAGATGTTGCTAGGGCAAGGAAAATAAGAGTAAAAATAGAAGTGGTTTGCACAAAAAAAAAAAAAATTACAGGGCCCTGAACTGACCTTGTACAAATTTTTTTCGCGTGCCTCTTGTCTGGAAGCGCAAGCGGCAAGGAGAGATGCGCGAACATATTTTATTTTTGGAGTAATAGAATAATTATTTGACGCACAAATAGTTTTTTTGAGAAACACTAAATATAAATAGATAGCGTGAATATTTATTATGTACGTACAAATGTAAGCAATGGTAAAACAATACGCAGCATAGTTATTTTAGTGGTAATGTTCTCATTTTCTGATGTATAATAATTTGGGTTTCATTTAGATTTTTTGATACTCATTTAATTTTCTGGTGGACAGTGCAAGAGATGAATGGTTTAATTTGGTGTACATTATATTTGTTCCCGTTGTAAATATAGATAGTGAGTTGCAAAACAAGCCGGGTGAACTCAGTTGGCTACATCTCCTTTACATATTATTGTAAGGGTGGAAATGGGGCTGGTCCGGTTTTCTTTGCAACTAAGTGTACCACAAAGACAAAGTATTATCATCTTGAGTCACACTATTTTCATAGCGAGACATGTCAAGTATCTTGTGGACACAAGTGGAGGGTGCTAGTAATGTTAACACCCTTAACACTGTCTTTAATAGGATATGATCCCGATCTGAGTGATTTTTTTTAAGTGGCCGGTGCATTAAACGTCTGCCTAAATAATTCAATTCTGCAGTTGAATGTCAAGTTACGAGGAACGACCGTTCTGTTTCTTAATAAAGTTAGTCAATTCGATACGTAGCAGATACGTAGCAGATGTCAATTTGGCGGAGGCGCCAGGTGATCTCGATGACTATTGCGCTTTAATATGACCGGTACAGCTTGAATTTCTTGGAAACTCTCAGGGGTGCGTGGCAGCAACCTCGTTGACCCAGTGATCGTTGGTAGAGTTCGCCCCACGAGCTGGTGTGACGACTTCTCACGGCACGAGCGAATCAATCAGCGGAATGCCCCATCAATAACGGATATAGACGATGACATCGGGCAATTTTCGATAATGTCTGTCGTAATTAATGAGGAAATTGTCATGGCCAGTTGTTGCCCTGTCGCTGATTAACATAAAAAGTGCAAAACGGAAAAACGAAAGGCGGCGAGGGCCCGCGAAGGATACAAATGATGTTGTCTGAAATTAATTAGGGTGAATTTTTGGAAAAACCTCGAGCCGGCCGCTCGCAAGCAACAGCAACAGCGGGTTCTTGCTGCATAGGGTTGGGCGGCGCATCCCGAGTTCGACGACGCCGACGCAACAAATACGGGCGCCGCGACCCATAAAGCTGCGGACCAACATCATAGTGCGGTGAACCGAGTTTCGGAGTAGACGCGTATATCCGACCACGTCTATACACCAAATACACGACACACATTGCTGCAAATCTATTTCGGGGCGCCGCATTTAAAAATAACAACAGGAACAGTAGTCGAGAGAGCAGGAAGGGTGGCGGAAAATTCTGGAGCGAGTGATGTCTTCGGTGAAAACGAGATGGTGTTGTTGTTTTTGTTGAGTTTCGAGTTTTGAAATGTCGGTGGTGGTGGTGACGGAAGACTTCTAGTTTTGAAACGATTGATGGGTCGGTGGTTGTTGGGGAGAAGGATGCGGCGATCTCGGTGGGGACGATGAAGAAGTGTTATGGCGGTGGTTTCCTTGCTGATGCTGGTGGCGGCGCTGGCTCTAGCGGCCCCCGACTGGATGGATTGCCCCACTCCGTGTCGGTGCAAGTGGTCATCAGGCAAGAGAACCGCCATCTGTCAGGAAGCCGGTTTCTCAACAATCCCAGAAACGCTAAATGGCGAGATGCAGGTGTTGGATCTTTCGGGTAATTACATCACGAAATTGGGAAAGGACGCGTTCAAGAGCGCCGGTCTTTTGAACTTGCAACGCATATTCATGGAGAAAGCGGGATTACAGGATCTCGATCGCGACGCGTTCAGGGATCTGACGATACTCGTCGAAGTTAACTTGTCAGATAACCAAATTACTAGTTTACACCCCGAGACATTCCGGGGTAACGAGAGGTTGCGTGAATTATATCTGAACGGCAACCCGTTGCGACGTTTGGTCGACGCGCAATTTCCTCCTCTTCCACACCTCAAACATTTAGAGGTCGCCGGCTGTCAGCTGGAATACGTGGATAAAAATTCCTTCGTGCACCTGACCGGCCTGGAAACGTTGAGTTTGAAAGATAACTTGTTGCGAAATTTGTCCGAAGCCGCTTTCATGAACTTTGCTCACTTAAAGACTCTGGTGTTGGATGGTAATCCGTGGCGTTGTGACTGTGAATTGCGGAGTTTTCGCGATTGGTTTCTCCTCAGCAAATTGAATTCCGTTCCTTTAGCGTGCTCGGAACCCGAAAGACTGGTCGATCGGCCGTGGAAAAATGTGCCGTCGAAAGAATTCGCTTGTGCCCCTCGCGTCGTCGTGTTTCCTCAACCCCAAGTTCAAGCTGAAGCCGGAGGAAACGTCAGTTTCGGTTGTCATGTAACCGGCGATCCCGAACCGCTGGTCTCCTGGCTTTACGAAGGACACCCCATCAATCATACGTGGCTGGTAACCGAAGCCGAAGAAGGACTTTTGGATAAGTGGTCCAATTTGAGCGTGTACAACGTGAGTGACGCCGACACCGGAGTGTACACTTGTGTGGCCAGGAACGTCCTCGAAACCGTGTCGGTTAATGTGACGCTGGTGCTTCCAGAAGTAGTGACCGCCACTACAGTTAGCAAATCGGAAGTTAACTTGGTGTGGTGGGTTTTAGTGATAGTGAGCGTTACGGTCGGGTGCGCCGTCGTGTTCACCACGGTGGCGGTATGTTGTGTTCGCCACCGCAATCGTCACCGACGCCGCCATCTGAAGGCGAGCGTCAGTTTCACCGATCAAGAGAAGAAACTGTTGGACGTCAGCATAGCGACGACCACAGATCGGGGCACCGGCAGCTGTGAAGCTTTGGGTCCCGATTTGGAGATGGTAGAGCCGCCCGTTCACATAACCATCGAGAGTGAACCGCTACCATTGGCGGTGTATCCGCCGCCTCCGGAGTTCTCCGGAAGTATACTACCGACCGCCACCTACGGCAACATCTTCATTTCAGTGTCAGTGAGTCGCGACCCCACGATCGATACTTCCAGGTGTCCTGACTTGTTGGACTTGCCCCACAGGGCCAAGCCGGTCTACCACGGGATGGCGACGCTTCCCAGGCGTCCCTGCGCCATCCCCCACTACGACAACATGGGGCCCCGTGTGACCGCCGGCGGTAGTTCGACGCTGTCGCTACCCGGATCGGCAGCGGAACTGCCGCCACCGCCGCCGCCCCCCACCTGCGTCCCCCAGCTCACCCCCGAGTTCGTCTCTCTCTAACCTCCCTGTGGTTGATCTTCAATTAGTGCCTTTGCTCACATCAACACGTTCATTTAAGTCTACGACTAACGTTATGTCTGTCCGATTCTGTTTGTATGTTGTTTCTGTGTAATACTCCATGGTAACTCCACAATTTCTTAACTGTTTGTCGATCATGTGTAAACAAACCTTTAGAGACATCTCAATGATAACTGACCCACAGTTTCGCTCTCTTTAACCCAAAGCCCATCAAACGAGATCAAGACTTTTATCCGTATAAGTACGTTTTGAATTATCATCAAAAAATTAATCTTTTGTTATTTGCGTATTGTTGATCTGTTAGACAAATTAAATAAATTAATCTTTGTAATTAACGAGATTTGTTTGTTTTTCGGCACGGCAATGACGTCATTTTAACGAGTTCGCTTCATAAACGTCCCGTATTCACGTCGGGATAATTCAGCTAAATGCAGAATGTACAGCATCCACTTAATTAGGAGCACCGACAATAAATTGGCTCTGTCCAGCAGGCGGCACTTCCTGCGAAATTAACTGATCATAACTTCCCGTTCTCCAGGCGGCCGCTCCTGTTTTGCGACCGGCCGATTTCTCACGCTCACAATTACGAGACATTTCTCGGCAAAAGTGCAACCGAACACGACCAACCAGTGGCGGAGAAAAAAAATAAGCGGTCAATCAGGACGTTTGACTGTGATCTTTTCAAAGGCGATAATTATTGACAAATTTTATTTTAAAACCGTGCCCTGAAGTGGTGAGTTGCTAAAAAATTTTCTGCAGATTTTGTCAGATGTTGATGGGTATTAGGCAGGCCGGACTAGTCGCAGAATAACTGAAGTGTAAAACCCAATTTCGAATAGGTCAATAATGATGGCTGGAAATGTTAGAGGGAGGAATTCTTGGCCGTGATTATTTGATGAAACGTTGAGTGATGATCGATATCGATATTTCCGTCTTCTGAAAAAACATGCACAACCCGTAGATAGGGGAATTCTCCAGAAACTGTTATAGGACTTATTTCCAATCTTGTACTTTATAGATTTACTGTGTATATTATAGATACAAAACGCGATGGAGATGGGAAGGGAATTGCTTCGAGAATCCAGTGGAAATTTCGGGGATATGAGTAAAAAATCGTGTTTAGGAGAGCGCGAGGGTTGTCACCTGACGGGTTGCCCCTGGCTGCTTTCGGCCTCATCCCCCGACCGTATTTCTCCGGCGACGAATCCTTTTGTCGATGTTAATAACGTTTCCCCGAAATAGATAAAACGAAGCTGTGCGATGACAGTTTTGTGTCGATTCCCGTGACCATTGTCGCCTGTCCGGGAAATGATTGATACAGCCCGAGATAATGAACTAAATCCCGGGTAATAACCTAAAATGTGTCCGGAACTCCGAAATCCGGCGACATCTTTTGTCGATCGTGTCGCATTTTCTTCAATTCGTCCTGCCCTGCCGTTCCGCTTAAACTTGGCACAGATATTCCAGCCAGCGGAAAACGTGCGGAATCCAAACAGCCTGCTTAACCAGGGGGTGCGTTAGCCCCAGTAATCCCGCTACAGGTATCAACAGGGCTTGATATGGTGGAAACCGGGCCTCTATCTTTGCTAACGATCACCAGTAAAGCTTTAATGTGTCTATTTTAAAATGCGGACGTCAAGTTTGCCGGTGAAATTGTTTTTCGCTAACAACGGGCGTAGAGATGCGAAGCTTAACCGCGAGCCCTTCTTATTAATGTTTCGTGTTTAATCCCGATAGCAGCGAAAATTCGTTATCGACTTAGAACACCCGGGAAGGGTAATTATGCTAATCTGCCCGGATCCATTGCTGCGATTATATCACTTTGACATAATATGATACGATCGCATTTATGTCGGGTGTATCCTCGGCCAATTAACGCACGATCAACCGGACGGATTTTCGATTCGGTCGCCCAAAAAGCGGCAACTGTATCTGACGGCCGTGATAGATTCAATAAAACGCCAACTCGCAATCGCTGGCTGCGTCGCCGAAACGAAAAAAGAAGAAAAAAAAAAGAACCAACTCCGATGACAAGAAACACAAAGTAACGTCAAAGTGCCGAAGACAAACGCGAAAGGTGCCAATCCAAAAATCGATGCTCCCCTTCACCGGCGCGGCGCGTAATTTCCGCAATGTTAAGTTCGCGAGATCTCTCACAGAGAATTAAAACAGAATGCAGTGCGGAAGCAAACAAATAAAGATAGATTGGCCGAAGCCGCAAATAAATTCGTGTCGACCGCACCGCTAACAGGCCTTCTCGGCCGCCCCGGAGTCGGCGAGAATTCAAGTTCCGGGTCAGCGAACACCCGGAGCGCCGATCGCCACGCCGCATTCTCTAAAACCGGGATACACGCTAATTCCATCATCAAAAAAGGGGATGTTGTGTAGGTACTTATGTGCCCGGAGTTTTTTTTTTTTTTTGTTGATTTGACTGCTGGGACGTTACGGATTAATTATTAAGATCGCTCCAGTGCGACCCTTAATTATTAAAATCCAACTCCCTCAACGCCGGAAACGCAAACTCCCGCCGGTTCTCCTAATCTTAATCACGGTGGGGTGATTGAAGCTTGAAGGGTTGATTGAGAAGAAATCTTGCTAGATGCGTTGTTGTGGAGATTGTGACGTACGGTTTCCGATGGCGGAGAGCGATTTTGAAGGGGTGTCACTTTTAAGACGGCTCAAAACGATATTCCCATATTTGCTTACATTATAGATAGGCCGTTGCGTCACTCTTTATGATAAATATGTTATTGTAACTTGAAAAATTACTCCATATAAACTCCTTATCTCGAGCTTTTATAACAGGGAAGATTTATAACACCATTTATATCGAAATAAAAATTTATCGCTGAAATTCCTTGGCCAACGTCATCGGACGTGGATCAGGTACGCCGGCTACTAGGACATTCTCCCAAAATTTGCGGCTCAAACCAAAATAGGATCAAATCTAAATTCAGTTGTTCCACCACTAACATAATTTTTAGCAGAGATACACTTTGATAGCTTCAGTTGTATTTAGTGGACATTAGTTAAAACAGGGCGATTTTCTGTTATTAACTGCAATGTCGGGTGACCACATAATTGCGTTACAGACGAAACTACGCAACAATTAGGTACAAATTTATTAGTAACAAAAATTAATTTAATCAACCACTTAATGCGGCGCAGCCTACTCAATTCCCTAAACTCATTAATTTCCTGTGCGATAATGATAAAATTTTTGCGCTAAATTATAAAGCGACTCGATTAATAACTGAATGAAATATTCGCGTTGTGACACTTTCAACGATAATTGGGAAAATTTAAATGGTTGGGTCCGTACCGACTAACCGAACGCGGTGTATGTTTTCGTTACGTTCGAGTTGCGACCTTAGCAACGCTAATTTGTCCCTCTGCGAGTTCCACGAGGCCCTTTTCTCGAACTTTTCCACTTTATGAATTTCGCAAATAGGGGTTTAGGTTGATCATTATAATACATGTAGAAACTTTCGAGTGATAGATAATGTAAATGTTGAAATGGGACGCAAAAAAAATTGCCGCCGAAACTAAGTAACGATGGGAGACCACATCTGTTTCAATAAAAACCTCGAGCAGCAGAACCGAACGGTTTTCAGGAAAGTAATTAACATAGAAGGTAAGTACGGAGTGAGACGGCTGCGAGCCTGAATTTACTTTTACCGGTTTATATTCACCCTTTAAACTAAATTGGGTAACTTTCGCGTAATTAACCTTAGATTAATTGTTTCGAAATTTATTACGGCGAATTTTATTCGGGACTCGGGATAATAAGGAGAAATGACAAGATAAATAGGACAGACGTCGGAGCTGTATAGCGATTTCGAATTTAACTAGAAAATTTTTGGCGCAATCCCGCTGCTACCGCGCTGAAATATTTCAACCAATTCCTATACGTATAACGTATGGCGTCCCACGAGCCTAATAAAGTTATTGCGTACCACCGATATCGGTATAGAGGGAAATATGCGCTCGGTAAACCTTTGTGATGCTATTTCGGGATTTCAACATTAAATGTTTGGTTATTGAAAGGTTGGGTTAGTGGGAAATTTTACAAGTGTTTTGAAAGCGACGGCGAATTGTGGGAATAAAACGACTCAAGCCGCCGGAATACGAAAGGAACCAATTTCGACGGATTCAGGAGAATTGCGGTCGTATGAATTTGGCCTAATAAAACGACGGTCATGCAACTATCGGCAACGGAATTCGTATGCATTGCGGACAGCCGCGGAATTTGCCTGCGTTAACACTAGCGCACCTCATGTACTCGAGTTATTTATGGACGAGTGAGACTGCAAACCTCCGGCAATCATAGAAGTAGAAGTTAAAACCAAAATTTAATTTTTTTTTATCTAAAATAATAATCTAATCTAAGAGCGAATCTGGATCTTTCGAATTTATCCTGAAATTCAGATTGTTATTAGAGTCTGATATTGATCCAGGTCAACATTAGAAGGTATCGAGTTCGCGATGATTAATAACGTTGTTGGATAAATAAGTTTTTAGATGGAAGTAACGTTGGGAAACAGTAACAACAAGCAAAACTTACGTTACAGAGCTTAGGAAAATGTTGAATAATAGGATAACAATATTACGAAATAGCTGACGCGAATAACAAGACGCGACGAGAAGGTGGAAGAAGGTGAATGGAAACAAGAATTGGAAATAAGGAGCAACTGAAATCCCGGAGCAGGAAACCAACAAAAGAGTCGAATAAAAAGTGATTTTGGTAATGCAAAATTTGGTTAGCGCTGGAGGTGCGAAGTTAATTCGATAAGTGCATTCTCCCGGCGCATCCGCCATTTGCGCCGTTGCAGGTAGCGCTCGGTAATAATTTTGATTTAACGGTCCCATTTCGTTCGAACGTTTAAGATGGGCTCGCTGTTGCATGAATGGGCTTTGAATGATGGCAGGAAGTGTTTGGAGGCGTTAGGATCGTCGAGCATCACGGTTTTATGGTTTTTGGCGGTTGAAACTGGGAATAAATGGTTCGTGCGGCAATTACGCACAATGGCCGGCAAGAAATGCCGCCCTGCCGGAACGACGGCCAATAAAACTCCTGCAAAATTGAAACGTTTACTTCAAAGTTAATTAATCACGTGTTAACAACTTGCAACTTCCCAGATAAGGTTCATAATATTGCGACGAAACGGATTAACGTCCGACATTAGGAAACTTGAGGGCTGTTAAAGAAGAGCGGGGTGGTTTTTCGTGCAGCAACTCCTCGGTCTCGGTGCTAGACTCGATACCCAATTAGCCTCGATGTCTACTCTAATATTCTCTTTGTTTTGTTATCTGCCGCATCCGGTATAGTGCCCGGGTTAAATTTCGGAGTTAAACATAAATCCGCATCGCGCCCCGGTGTCGCGGTATTTTGCGGGGATTAGGGGCGGAAGCACTAAACTTCGATTACTTTACATGGAGAATCAGATCAGCGAACGGCGCGCTGGGCGAAATTGGAAAGAGGATATTATTAATACAAGACGGGTTCACACCGGATTTAATATGTGCCCATGCAGATCCAAGAAATTGACTGAACAAATTCATAATAACTTCAAGCTCCACCCATTCACTGGTTATATTAAAGCACCCTGACAGCCCACGTCGTTATTATATTCAATATTAAGACGAGTTTGTTCGAACAAAGGCATCTAATCAATAACACTTTCCGAAGCCGGTTGACATCGCATCAGAACAGATGGGCGTTCGGGCCAAATATGGCTGTCATTAGGGCGTTAATGTGCACACTTCGTAGATGAGTTTGCCCGAAATACTTGAGGAGGAACGTGGCCGGACTCCAGCGGCGACACGCGCTGAATAAAGCTACCCGACTCGCCCCTAATTACCTCCCCGACAAAAAATCGAAAGCAAATAACCCGATTCCGACACTAATTAAATCCGACGGCGATGCTAATTAATGGAGTCAAAACCAAGGCATTCCTCCTTTTGGTTTTTTAGTCTTCACGAAATTTGAGTCTTGCGAATCAAGCCAATCAACCGGAATTTCTGGAGACGAGAAAGGTAGAAGAAGCACTTGCCAACGGAGCTTCGCTCACTTAATAAATTTCAATAATTTATCAATCCAACTTTACTTATATAACTTAATCCTTGTCAAGTATAATGATGTCAATGCGAAATCTCGCTTACGTTTGCAAGTTTTCTAGTAAAATTATATCGCAAGCAGTTTCGGAGAAAATTAATACTTTCAGCACGTTTCTGAATGCCGAACTTTGACAAAATTGAAATTATCTTTCCGATAATTTCACGTACCTACTCTGTTTCATCAAAATTATTGTAACAACTCCGAGAAACTTTGTGGCTTTCCGAGTCAAGGCAAATACGATAATTAGCTCGAGAAGAATAACAAAATGAGTTGAACTTTTGACGTCAACTTTCACCTCGACATATGCTTGAGGGTGAAAACTTTCGTCGGAGACCAGCTAACTTCTGGACATTCGTCGGCAATAAAACAAGTTGCTTGGCATCAGATTTGCGACTCCTTCACCCCGGGTCTTGTCAATTAAAACATAAAATTAGAATTAAACGAACCGTTTTTCGCGTAGTTATGTTGCCGAATTAACAAAGCTCTTCTAGCGCTAATTACTTCTGGCTGATGTGGTTGCATAGCCCAGTTCTAAGCCGCGAGGTCCCCGAGGAATTCTACAAATGTTGTTTTTGGCCGAGTCTATAATTTCAAAGCATTTCCGTGACGTTTTTATTATTTCGCTTCCATCTAGAACTTTTATCTTGGAAACTACCAAGTGAGTAGTAATTCAAAAGAACTCGTCCGGAACACTTTTTAAATCCTCCGCTCATTTTACACCCCGAGGACGAGAGAAAAGTGCATTTTACGCGTTCACTGTAGACTTTTATCGTATGTAACAACTCTTAAAGCTTTCGCAGAACGAGCTTTTTCGCATCTATGCAATCGGATCAATGGAGATAAATAATTTTATTGCATCCCCGCGCCCGGAACGAGGTAAAAAGCGCCATTAGGCTAAATCGAAAGTTCGGTCTCGAAGTTGATGAAATCGTCACGATCACCCCTCGCCATATCTGCCGAGGTTTCCACTTTCAGTCGCCATAAATTTTTTACGCGTTCCGTCCCGAAAACCGCCGATTGATCGTCTCGGACGCGTCATTGTTGATGTTTTCACCGAAAAAAACACAAATTCTTTTCCCATTTCCTCCTCCACTTCCGCCACTTCCGAAATGTGCCAACATGCATAGCGTGTCGGGCATTATCTTGGAGAAGTCATAACGGAAATCGATTTCCTGCGGGATAAAATTCAGAAAACTATCAACTAGTCGAGCGTGACAGTGATGTATTTCCCGAGGAAAGCGACGCCGCTTTTGATGCAATTTTCCTCTTCAAGGATTAGTGCAGCGTTGGAAACTGATTCTCCAGTGGCGGAATGCAGCCATGATCAATATTGAACCACTCTGCGGGGATTTCTTGCCTTTATTACCCTATCAAGTTTTCTTTAAGCGACCACAATTGTCTGTGAAGCGCCGTAATCGTCCCGGACCAGCATCCGAATTGTTCAATTTCCACTCGTGCCTTAAATAAATAATTTTGGGCAACAAGGAAATTTCTACACATTAAATCAAGTGAATGCTAATCGGTGACACGATTCGTCATAAAATACCCAGCGACATTTTGCTAAGCCAGGAAAACATTTTTTTGAGGTGAGGCTTTGAAAAAGTTGAAGTCGACATTAAGGTGATTTGCGGAACTTTCAATGTCGCTCTTCTGCACAAAAAAACGAGCAGCTTTCGCAAACAGTCTCATATTTAACTTGTCCTCGTTAAAACTTATTTACATCGCGTTTTTACAGCAACAAGAGACCATATTCCTGCCGTTCAGGATTCCTCAACAACTCTTCATAAAGAACCCTATCGTTGATATCGCGTTGAGCACCGGCCGAAACGCGATAATTTCCAAGTAATTCCATTAGAGACGAGTTTGCATCATGAAGAGGCCGAATTGCTCTCCTGCTCCTGTTCTTACGCTTTTTTGCAGCCCTACGTGATTCCGTAATTATATTTACGCGATGCGTCTCGAGCTCCTTTCAGGCTTGATGTTTGACAAATGGAAAATTTCGAGCCAAGGCGCCCTCCCCATCTAATTAATGACCTCAAGTTCGCCGCCATCCCGGACACGATACTCCCAAGATTTATACACTTTTCTGGCCAACTTTCGGGTAGTTTTTACGACGACGATTATGCAGGGAAACTAGCTTTTTACGGCGTTTAGTTATGAAGTTGGCCGACGCATAAGTGGTCAGCCAACCACAAGATGTCTCATATTTCATACTATCCTCCCGAGGCGCTACATGGAAACGAAAACAAGAGAAACGGCCAACAGGGCCGGCATAAGTTGTGGTAATGATAGATTAGAGTCCAATGTGCTAGAAGGATACCGAAATTGCTCCATTCTTGATTACTCCCGCTGATGTTTAGTTGTATCCCGCATTCACTCTCTCACATGCGGCCACTGAGATAAAAATATGAGCCCTTAGAGAATTCTTGCTGCCGAAACGTCAGTTGCAGGGCGATGGGTCACGGGAATTGTTCTTTAACTGGACCCTCATTTGGAATCCATATCGCCTCAAAACTAAAAAAAGATGTAGTTAAAGAATGAAGAGAAGAAATAATAGTGAAATAATAGAAAAGCCAATAGACGTCAATAGTAGAATTAATCCCCATCACAATTTCTTATTTGTTTAATTCGAAGTAGAAAATTCTCAATGGAATACGAAAATATCTCAGTGTTGTTGGTTGTTCAGTTGGCGGTATGCGTTTCTATCGTCTTCCTAACCAGCGGACGTTTCTTTGTTTAAGTTGCTTAAGGCGTTGTTTACATGACCAAGTTAGGTTAAGGACCCGAGAAGGAGCGAATATTAATCAATGTCCGGGAAACTTTACAAACTCTGGTAAGCTGCCACAAATACGACCTGAATATGAGGGGCTTCTCTTTTAATTCTGGCCAACCCTTCAGTTAATAAATAAATTATACACTTATTAAAGTGCAAATTGGGAGACGGTGTCGTGTGGCATTTTTACTTTAAATATCTTAATTAAAATTCACAGTGAATGGAGGAGGTAATGAGATTTTATTTTTAAAATTCCGGCGTAGTAAAAACCTGAGGCTCTTTAACGCTTCTCCGTCACCTTTCTTTTTGTGTGTGAAATTAACGGATGGTTGTGGTGCACCCAGAACAAATGATGGTGAATGTGAATGTGGACTGTGTTTTGTTAAGTTTAAATATAAATAGCTAATATTGTTGTATTGAAAATGGAAATGAATAATTCAAAGCAAATGATTGGTTAATTGTGAAGTTCTGCATAAAACCGATGTAGCGAGCCTCAGGGGCGGTGTAAATTAATATCGTGTCCTGCTGCCAAATCGGGCAGCAGGACAAAATTGCCGTCAATACAAGAATAGTGTTATACCGGGAAATCCCGGTTGCGTCCTGTATTTTGATAAATTAGCCGACGGGATTGATAAGGGGCGACGTAAAATTTCACTGGCAGCAAATTTTGCTCGATTCTAAAACGCCCTTCGCACGCATTCTCTCGGGCGTTGTTAAAACTGGAAGGGACTATTTCACCTTTTTCCCGAATTACATATAATCCAATAAATCAGATAATAGGATATTCGGAACTCGTGTTCCTATGCTGGAATTCCATATTTTGGTCCCATAAATATACACGGAGGAGCCAATATAATCTTTCCATTGTTATATTGGGCACTTTATGGCTGCGGTTCGGCAGTGGGCCCGCTCTCGCCTAATATTACCGTTAAACAGTCTCCATAACGTTCCTGCGTTCAACGACAATAGTCCGGGAAATTGGTCCGTTCGTCAATTAAATTTTCATTATTTTCCCTAGTTGGATTCGGCTTCGGTACTACTGGAATTTGTATTGAGTAAGCCTGTTAATTGGCCAATACAAATCGACACCAGGCGGGCATTTGTTATTGAATGGGGGCTGTTCAAGCTAAATCCGGTTTTTCAACAATTTCAGTATTTATGACTCAAAGCCTAGAACTAATTTTGGGAATGAAATGTCTTTAAAACCTGTGAAAAAAGAAAGAACAAAATTTTGTAGCAATAATAAAAAAATTAAAAGAAAAATAGTATTAAATGTCGTACATTTTCTTGAATATAACAATTCATGACTTAACTGGCTTATATTCCTATAGCTACTTCCATTCAATTGGTGGACGTTACTCAAAACACTAACCTTTGTTGTTGCTCATCTCTCGATCGAGTTTGTACTTCAAAGTTGTGGAAAATTCGCGTTTCTTAAAAGAACTGAGGCACCGGGCGCATTTGGGATTGAAATATTTTCGCCCATCTTCTTTGAATAATGGCTGGAGCGTTGTTACGATCTTCTGACGAGGAATAAAATTAATTCCCAACCCGAGAAATAAACAATTTTATTGGTTGCTCTAAACGACAGTAAAAGCGCGGTAAATTCCTTCCTTGATCCGATTTTTTATGGTTCAATTTCTGGCAGCGGATTGATTGTTTATATTCGCGGTCGACGTCTCATCCGCCACAGCAATTTTTGTTAGAGCGGATTGCGGGTGTTACCCCGACGACGTTTTGTAATTAAGTCCTAAGATGTGGATCCCTCGAATAAATTAGGGCCACAATTAGATTCGACAAACGCTTCAATTTAATCAATTTGAATGGGGACGAACGGGTTCGCAGAAGAGAATATATTAATGAGGTCCATCCAAAACACTCGGATACTCCCGACTCGAAATTGCTCCAAGGACAATTATTGTTCGGAGAGACCAGTCCGTTAGCAAGAAACCGCAAACTATAACTAATGAAATTTTAATTAGTAGCTTCACTTACTCAAGTTTCGGGCCTCGAAATAAATGATTAAGTAGCTGTAAAGCATAAGTAGCGCATAACGCATTTTCTGAACTTTACGCCCAACATCCCTCCAACGGCAAAGTGAGCTCAAACTTTTCTAGCAAAATTGCTAAAAAAGTTTCGTTTCTGAGGTAAATTTTGATATTACATTATTAAAATTGCTTTCAAGGATAATCGTTTGGCTTTGTTCGAAAACTCGACATTTTTCTAAATTAGTTGACTGGTAATGAAGCTCGAGCTTCGCGCCGATTTCGACATTTAAACAAAATTTCCGACTACAATAAAAACCGACACGCTTCGATGAACTGCGATTCTCGGCCGAATCCTCCGCACCGAGGCCTCCGTCTCAAAGAATATATCAGATTTCAAACTTGGGCCCAGGAAATTCTAAAGGGCGAGTCTCGAGCCAGTTCCGGCCTGATCTCCAATTGCGCAAACAGATATCTATCTTTGGACACAGACTATGTGTAGCGCCGTAATTGTACCCAAGCATTGTAACCAAGTGTCTCCTAATGTTTTATCTTTTCCACTTCTCTTTTACCAGCTTCCGCACCTAATGTTTCACTTTACACTTGTTCTTCTTTTAATGCCGAAAAATAATATGAATCGATTTGGAAGGGCTAGCAATTATTGAGCGTCGGGCCTGCCCGGCCAATTTTTGCGTTAATTATGACTTGGTGCCAATTCTTCTTAAAGAGAAGGGCGCAATCGGGGACTTAATTAAAACTCGGACTCGATAATTGAAATTTTCTTTCAGCTGTTACGCGTTTTGCTCAATATCGTCCGGATTAGCGAGATAACCCTGGCAAGTGAAAGCAACGACAGGATAAACAGTTGAAGAATATTATCAGGAGTGAAGTGAAATATTGGAAATCCGATATGGAGAAATGCCGCCTTAATGGTATTTACGACGGCGATCGGCATTCGGTTTAAATTATTTATAGCGCCTCGACTTTGGGATTTAAATTTAAATTGATAGAACGTGATGATTAAAGATGAAATTTCCAGCGGAATCCACCAAATCCGTCTTGGAGATAATAACTGTAGTACAGGCGATAGTTGGTTTTGACGGATTTAATAGACACGTCGCCGTTTAAATTCCTCGATTAAACCTTCGGGTGGTTATGTAAAGTTTTAACATTCGCTAAATTGTGTTGTTGCCACCGGAAGAGTTTAATTAGGGTTTTGTTATAGTTTTGGTGTGTATTATGGCTTTATGAACATAACAACAAGATAATTATTTCGGAGTGAATTTGTCTCCTCTCATCAGCGTTGATGACGTGCCGTGACGTGAACGTGACACGTTAAGGGACGTTTAATTAATTACAGAAAAAAACAGGTAAAGCAACGCCGAGAAGAGGAGCAATCAAAAGAAAGCTCCGCTGTCGTAAAGACACAATAACCTCCGAGCCAGTTATTTAGTGCGGTGCTAGTAAAATTTCCGCTGAAAACAGAAAACGACTTGCTGATAAGGGTCCTCGGTGGTAGTGTTGTTATTATTTTTTTTGTCCAGGTCGTATACCTACCTAAACTGTTTTTATGGCTGCCGCGGAGCGGAATAATAAAGAATTCATATGCGGCTAGAAGGAGCAGATCCGACGGCATTTAGGGCAGTAACCGTGAGCTCAAACAGCTAGACAAATAGGCCCAGGTTTCGCTGAAATATGCACGCCACTCGGGAGCTACTTTATATTCGTTTGGTCTACTCGCTTGCCGGCTCGGCTTCAGTCAGTATGTTTAATTTAATTGCTAATCACGTAAATTGCGCAGACCTTAAATTCACTTTCAATAGTGATCGAGTCGGGGGAGATGTCGCGCCCTTATTCCTACCCTCACACGCAGAAACAACCCGTCACACCGCACGGAACAACAGCCGAATTCATCACGCATCCACAAGGGAGAGGGCCGGGCACGTCCCTTTAAACGCCCACAAAATTCTCTATTGCAGCTCTTACCCACAAATTTTGGCAAATTTTGATGCTTTGAGGGAAAGAACCAGCATTTTGGAGGGCGGTGGATAAGTAGTCTAATGATCCGAAATCGAAGGAACAACAGCAAAGAAGTAAGAGACGTATTGCTAAACACCGATTTTTTGGATCAGTGGAAGCCAACAAAAGCACCAAAATCAATAAAGAATATTTTCACTTAAGACGCTTTTTGATTCATATACAGGGTCTTTCTATAGACGTTTAACTGCTGTAACATTTGCTAGTTCCCGTGTAAATAATGGGACAATTTTAATAGCGTCTACTTGAGGCTGTTCTTCCGCTAAGGTGGCTGAAATAGATACTGTTTTATCTTTTTCGACATGTTATTCATTTGGCGCAGGTAATATGTGAGGGTCGGTAGCCTCATAGTTGCAACTATCCAATCCCAGTTTTGGTGCGCCAGAAGGACCCCGTGGAGTCGGCAGGATCACTGGTGGGCCTAATCAGGAAAAGCGATTACTCTGCAAAGTTGCTGAAGGAAAACGAAAAACAGGAGTTGCTCTTTGCAGGACAGTGAGAGTGGTAATCGCGCCTCCTGCAAATAGCATCAGCCGGACGGTTACATGTGCTCGGACACAATAATTATCTTTGCTTGTAACGGTCCGTGTTTGCGTTGTAATTGAAGTCGAACCCCACCCCGCAGTTATAAAGGTTCGTTTCAATTTACGGTTTATCAATTTAGTGTCCACCACATCGCTGGTTCGGAAGATTTATGTGACTAATAACGTAACGTTGGCAATTTTTGATCGCAATTCCCGTCATGTCTCTCCGAAACGCTGCAAATTGAGTGCTCTAGTATCTGCATGCACTCAATTTTACACATCGGTTTTAAGGTTTAAGTGCCCGGATAGGAAGATTAAAGCTCGCTCATAGATCAAATGTAGCACGGAGGATCCGCAATTAGTCTAACTCAAGTTAACCGGATGTATTGTTGGAAACTGTTCAGTTTCCGGATTATTACAGGTTATGTATTCATTAAAACGTATATCGAGTTGAGTAACGTGGAGCTTGCAGAGCTTTGATTGTAATGGTAACGTTGTTACGATCGAGTTTCATGGACACTTAGGGCTAGAGTGACTCCGGTTTGTGATGTCAACTTGACCGGATGTGTGTCGGGTTGCGGTCATGAAAAATGACGTAATGTCTTTCTGGTCTTAAAAACAATTGTGGAACATGCGGAGCTTGCGGAGCTTTAGCACAATGCAGAAATTTCGCTTTGAGATTAATGGTTCTATATTTAATGACGTCGAGGACGATTAATCATGGAAATGGCGTCGCTAGTGTTTAATTCAGCATTTTATCGACATGTGACCAGTCTGTCTGGACAAATTTAGATCGGGCCCAAATGGCACTAACCTCTCGATCATCACGCTGTTTGCTTTAGGGCGCGGAATTTTCGAAAGGGACGACCAGCTCATCCGATCCGAAAGATTACGGTATTTTGAGTTTCAAGTGTTTACTTTAAGGGCAGAATATAATTTTATAACACACAAGCCAAGCGTAGGCACACAATTCTCGGTAAATTAAAATTTGCGATTTAAAAACATCCAAGCGACCTCTCCAATTCTTGGATGAAGGCCATACCGCAACTGAAATTACGAGTAAGCGAAAATTACCAAAAAAAATTTATCTTGCCTTCGATGAGACACATCCATCAATCAAAAAACGTTTCGCGTTTTTTACGCCAAAATTTGAAGGAATCAATGACGTGGGAGGTGTCCCAGAAATTAATGAAGCTGTCTTTGACTTAATGCACAAATCATTCGCATTTGAGTTTTCTAGATCTTTGACAAGAAAGTGTGTCAACAAGGCCACTGTTTTACTTTCTAGAATAAAGAAACAAATTTAAGGAGATATTATTAAGCTTTAAAATTATTTTTATTCTTTCTTGTAAACCTCAAGGCAGCAGTTTAGTTGGTAATGTTTGATTGTATTAGCCAAAAAATTCTTAAATCCGGCTTGCACCCAGTGGCCAGCAGACTAAAACCTTATTAGAATTTTCTTTGTCGTTCGTGCAAGTTCAACGTTAATTAATTAACGAAATACGTTACGTTTGCTACAATTTCGTGAATTTGATATTTTTCGAGAATTCGATATTAGCTTTTAAGCCGTTTAATCAAAACATTAAAATTATATTACAGAGAGAAAAATATTTGCACAAAGTTCCGGAGATGAGAAACCCCTAAGTGCGAATTCGGGCCAAATACACATTTGTTCTCGTGTTAATTTTGATCGGTTCTTGACACGTGTGTCGTGTACGGTGTCGGGGTCGGACGTCCCGACGCTCGCGGCGCCTTCGCTCCGTTAATGTCGTCAATCCCGTTTCGCACACGAGCCAGGTCATTAAACCGGTTGCAAATCCGTAATTTTATGTTAATTTCGCATGAAATATGACCAGTTTCCGGCCACTTCTTAGCTGAAATCGAGATTGGACAAGAACGAGGGTAACGTGGCGCTTTTTTAACGGCAGATGACGTGAATGGGGATGCAAATGCCTTTATTGTGACCCGGAAAACGGGAAAGTTGCGGAGTACGTATAACATATTATCTCACATTCGTTTTTACGTGAAATGGAAATATTTCGTAGTTCGTTGGGCGTCGCCGTTTCTATGAATAAAAATGAGGGACCTTTTCTCATTTAGCACGTCGAGGCTATTAGCTCGAGTTTTAAAGTCATAGTGTCGCAGCGATTCATCAACGAAAATATTACCAGTGGGCTTTGGCTTCGCTAATTCTCATAATGTCTAAGAGCAATTTCGTAGTGGTGGCCTCATAGGTAAAATTTACTGCGTTTAAGCTAATCTTTTAATATGGCAATAAATCTTGCTAATAATCACACGGCCGGACGCTTTATTCCGGCTTTGTTAACTTCACAATGACGTCTTTAATTTTGCTGTGATAGCTGCAACTGAATTTCATGCAACTATTTATTTACGTGCTTTCCAATTTGGTGGCGATTACCGAACAAAGCGCGGCGGAACTACAATGAAACTGTAAATATTCAAAAAACTCGGGATCGATTGAATTACATGAACAAAATTCTATTGCAACTCAGGTGCTTTAGCGTAATGCATGCCGGGGAAATTGTTAATTTCACGTATACTGGTATCGGCATTCGGTACGTCAACGATCTGTTAATTTCTTTGAAGTTGTTTTTGATCAGCTAGCTATAATAAAACTTTCCCACATATTACCCGTGTTCATCGATATTTCATCGACTTAGCACCATTGCTGGCATGAACGTGTTGAAAATGGCTGCATGTTATCAACTAAAATTCCCGTACCTAATAATGAGTCGCTCAAATGCATAGGATGAAGGTACGGCCATGTTTCGTAAATTAACCTTTTCACGTCCGTGTTTGTCGTCAAAAGAGCCGTGGTTAATCAAAACGCGGGGATATTCAGGGGATTTTTCAGCTTGAATTATAACAATAATGACTGTCAAAGGAAACTAACATCAAACATTAACGTAATAAAGCGACAAAGTTAACTTTAAAAGCTTTTCAAGACCGAATTTGCGACCTGGTTGCTAATGCATGTGCGCTACTTATGACGTTTTAGTGTTGGGCAGTACAGGCTCAATCCACTAGATGTCACTAAAAAAACGTAATTTTTATCAAAATCTTTCTTTACAATAAGAACCACAATAAAGTTGGAACTTTTGATTAGTTTACTTACTGCTATGGCGCAAATTGATGCTGTACCTACTCAAGCCAATTGCAAGAACAGTATTTAACTTCTTCTGCCAATATTTACGAAGACTTCCGCGAGTTGTGATCAAAGTAGAAATTGCGAGTTCGTGTCGATTGAAACGTCAGGAGGCAGTTTCTTTGAATTGCCACCGGTTCCAATAAAATCATTCATCGGAACTCATTAAGATCGTAGGTTGGAAATAATTAGATCCTATTTGAATTGATTAAGAAATAATTTATGTCAGGATAGAAATGTCACAATTAACCTCTAAATTTGCGATTGGGAATATGAAACGTGGATTCGACGAACCACTGCAATGTTAAAAGTGGATTGCCATCTATTTTCACGACATTCATTTGAATCATGAAATGACCCAACGGCGCAAATTTGGGAAAATAACTCTCGTCAGGCATGTAGTCTTTTACAAAATAGTGACCCTGCAAATTGAAAATAGTGACTTTTTATGTAAAATTTCGACCAACCTTTGTAATATTGCAAGGATTTATATTTGAGAACTTCTTGAACTGTGTTTGGAATCCAAATAGGTTGCGCTTGTAGCTTTCGCAAACATTGTAGTTGTATTCCATACCAATGGGTCGGTATTGGCCGTTCAACTGTTGGTAAAGAGCAGTTGTGCTCTAAAATTTTAAGTCTTAATAAAGCCACTAAAGCAGTTTCTCACCTTAATTTCGTTTCCTTCCAAATCCTTCAATAATGTGAAAGAAGTATTTAAACAATAATTGGTGCGATTGTATCTTCCGAAGAAGAAGTAGGCATCTTTCACTAGCGATTTATCGTAGTAAGCAACTTCAACCCTGCCGTAGTGAAGATTATAGCCGCGCTGAAACTCAAATTGTGGCAATCTAGATTTTTTCTTTATCTAATAATACTGCTACCTGTTCGAATGCAATAATGATAACGAATAAAGCTAGAGCCGGCCAGACTGTGAATAATTTATACATTTTTTCCACGTTAATGCGAGTTGGGGGTATTGTTGGGGTTATTTATAACGTGAGAGAACAATGCAGAAAATTAATGAAACAACGAAACTAATTTACCGAAAAAATTGTTGCGGCTATTTCAAATTAGTTCCGCGATAAGCATCACAGACATTAAATCAAATTGCGGCTTCCGATAGTTCGGTCGAAATCAGCCAGAATTGATGGAACTTTTAAACAATTGATGTCAGGCATAAAGTTTCAATGAGTCAAATATCAGATAGCGAATAGGCAACAGGGCAATAAATAACGTCTTTGACAGCGACTAATTTCGGAAAGCTTTTGATGCTTCTGGTCTTGATTTGCGTCGAGGTAAAGATGTTATTTAAATTCACCTTCCTCTTGAATTGTTGCAAACTTTGTTTGCGTGATTAATTTTTGTCGTGCGTCAAGGGTTGGCTTCTGGATGTGAGCGGGTTGAAATTTATAATTATTGTCGGAATTCGGAAAGCTCGCGTTTGATGCCGGCATCGGAATTAGTTTTTATTGGAGACTTTGACGGTTTAATTAAACAGCCCGCACCCCTTAAACGCGGCTAATGAAAAGAAATAAGCCGAAAATGTATTTGCGCGCATAGGTGTGTCGGCGCCGTCGGGAATAAGCTGCATTAAAGTTGATTATTTTTGCCAGGAAATTGCGCTAATGATTTATTAAAAATTCGTTACGTTCGGTGTGGGTGCAAATGGGGAAATTCTCCTGCAATTAACCAAGTTTATCCTAATAAATTCGGTCTTTTTAATTTGGCGCTCTAAAATCTAGGAGAAGGCGTAATTATTGTTCCGTCGTTGTGTTTGGGTTTTCGCAACTGATACCTCGATCTCGAGTCACCGGGAATAATCAGGGAATTTAACGATCTAGAAATCTCGTTTTCTTCAAAATTATTTCGCACAGTGCTATCTGATTCGGATCTTAATGGACAGCCAGACGACCATTAAATTATCAATTCCCCGCTATAACCAGATACCGATCAACGAAATACGTCATATTTTTGCCATTACAACCAATAAATTATGAATTATTTATTTTGTTTAAAATGCAAAAATACAGCCGTATTTTGTTTAAAATAAATTATTTTTCATTAGTCGGCATAAAATTAATTTAGTATTCCCGACGGGGGAAATTATTTCAAATTTTGCGCCGACTGTTGCGGTGGAATTGATCGTTGTGGCGTTAGGTTCGAGGCCGAGATAACGCCACCTATAAGGAGTTTCGTCAGAAAGGACGTAAGCTCGCGAGCTTAACCGCTTATTTCAGGAAAGCGCAGTAATTAATAATTGCTGCCTATAAAAGGCCCGGGCATCAGCAGCCGGAATGGCATTCGAGCCGTTAAACCGACCATATTTCCTCAAGAATGAACAAGAGATTTACCAAACACAAATACTTTCGTTTGCTTAAAAGCAGTAAACACTGGCATTGTTCTGTAAACAATTTCTATTTCGAACGGGCGTCGTTCGCACTGACTTTAATCCGGTCTAGCGGAGCGTAATCCCACTTTCCACGTGTACTGACGTTACGTACCCGCAAGATCTCGGAGGTGATTAGCTCTTTAAGGTCATCTCGAGGGTCCTTTGAACTTCCAAGTTGTTAAGCTTACGGGATATCTGCGGTCCCTTGCAAATTATGTTTATGGTGCATCTTGTATGGGACTGCTCGATTTCGACTCCGGCGAGGTGTTTGACTAACGACCTGCGCCCCTCGTAAAGATGAAATATGCGGCTGGCAAGGGTCAAGGTTTATATTTTATTATCCTAATGTCCAGCTGGAAGTTGGCGTAGGGCGAAGCGTCGAAGAGCAGACAACGAGTCTTGTTCCATAATCAGACGGGATTTATTTGAGCAACAAATCGCATTATCGCCGTTACCTTTGTTTTACCGCCTGATAAATCAATTTCGAACGTAACAGAAAAAGGTCAGAAAAGCTCCGGTTTCGGGCTATGCACGGCATAAGCGAATACCTTTCGTGTTTGCTTCACAATGCTCTATCAGTTTTTGCGTTATTGCTGAAAAGTGACTCGTTACGTGCTTGCTTCACGTTCTTTTATTGTTTTCATGCTATTGCTGGAATGTGATTTATCACGTTGTTACTTGCAAATTTACGTGAAACGTTTCTTAACTTTACGGCTCTGGAGGGCAATCATTATTCGTAAAATAAGTCATGTCAAATGCAGCCATTTTATAGAGTTATTTAAATAGAAGAATATGTAGTTGGAGTTTCCAGAAATAAATCTAAACTGCCCTGATATGACACCTATCTTGTAAGAAAGTCATCTGTATAGCTCAGAAATTTTTTTACAGCCTTATTGCATAATAGAGTTGGATAATGAAGTTTGGCTGAGGAGTCCGTTCATTCTATGGAACAATAATTTTGTTCGTAATAACCTGACGACAGCGTATCATGTCGACCTGAAACGTCAATTTCGATCCACGTAAGATGTCCAGTCCTGGAAGCAGGAATTCCTGTTCTACTTATTGGGCGTCCCCTTTGAACTTGGACTGGGACCGAGAAGCAAAACATTTATCGAACGCGGAAAACCGCATTTGGGCTTCAATTCGGTCCCAGTAATTTAGCCGACGTGTTTATTCATTAGAAACGACAACTTGACACATTTCCAATTTTGATTACCGGCTAAAAACCGGTCAAGTTTTAACTAAACCACCCCCCGTTATTAACTCGACTGCGGAGCTCGAGCTATTTACGCGACGATGGCGCTATTTTCTTCATCTCGTTATTAAAAGCACTTGGGTGTCTATAAAGGTATTATTTGCCGACTTTTTCGACCTTTCCTTAACTTTTATTCGCTTTTCTCGATTCGAAACTTCTCTCCTTGTTTTTATTTGCGAGCTTATTATAAATCGCTTAATAGCTCGAAGTTTGTAGCGAGAACTCCGGGGGCATAACGGAGAGCCGTCAAATTGCATGTTCAATTTTCGGGCGAGCTTAGTGATGGGCGTAATTAATTTCACGTGTTTAGCTTAAACATCGGCCCGAGATGATTACGTGTAATTTAACAATAAAGTGGTCGCGGCGGCCATGATTGCTTTTAAATTGCGTTTCGGCTGAAAAATTACGCCTGACGGCTCCTTTAAGGCGTTTTTATCGCGGGGAGGTGGCGAAATTATTTCAATATTCCGCGACGATAGCGCCCCGGAATAAGTTCAACTGCATTCTCTCCACAGATTTAATTCGAATTAGGGAGCGGATTCCCGGCTAATCTACATCCAGTGATTTATTATCATTTCAATTTAAATTTCATTACTTCTGAACTCGCATTACTGCCCGCCCGCAATTATTATACGGGAGACTCGTCGAATTCCATATTTTGCCGGAACCGCGGAGCCCGCACCCCAACAAACAATCACTTTGCAGGATTCTCCGGGACAATCGCCGCTTGTTAGTCCGGTGTACTTGTATTCTTAGAACAATGGAAATAGCGAGAACGATTCGTAATAATGGACAGCAGCGACCATTCAAATTCGCTTGTTACCAACTCGACTGATGATTCGAGTCGTTCGGGTTCAATAATTTCATCACTACGAACGATTCCAACTGCGAAGTCGCCAACAACACAGAATAGCTGTGCTGTAATCGTTCACGCGTCACACAATCGGAAATATTTGAGATGTGGTTAAGTCAATTTACAAAAAGTGTTGAAATGTTATTTTCTTGCAAGTCGGTGGGTTTTTGTTCCTGTTTGCCATTCATCGTCAAACAGGACTTTGATGGACTACCCGAGTGAGAATAATGATAACTAGCGGTGATGAGCCCCGGGATGTTTAGTTAGCTCGATGCGAGTTGATCGCTCTCGAGTCTGGGGCTGGTGACACCGTGATCCACTTCTTGGCAAAGTTATGGCTCATGAAATATTATTGTTCCATGAGCGGGGTGGCTTTGTTTGACTAATTCTACTTGAGGGCAAACACTGAAAAATATCGTGTTTGTTCCCGAATAATTCGGGTGATAATGTCGAGATTTAAGCCGTTCATTCGCCTCTTCTATAACGGGGGCGAACTGAACAAGTCGACAAATATTTATTCGACGAGGAACAATAAAAATTAAGTTATATTTAACTCGGGGCTTAATTTTAACATAATTGAGTTTAATTAAAATCTGAGCGGGCTTTCACACACGCGCACCGAAAATAGCCTCCATTGTGTACGATTCGGAACGTTATTTCGGAACGGGCTTTCATTTGGCGAAGACGTCGTCACGATGAATTTTATGTGTAAACTTTTTGTCGGCGATGCCACTTTTCTCTTGCGTGATTGAAACGTCGTCGGATTTAGTGAAGATTGTGGTTTTTCTCACGCGAAATCCATCGAAAATGGACCACCACACACCACACCCACGGTGCGGCACTGTTTTATTCGGTTTAATAAAAGGTCCGTCTGGAAAACGCCGATGGCGTAGAGGATTTATTGAATTTTTCTCTGTTTTATTATCACTTAGAAAATAAATAAATGAGCCGTTCATCGGCTTTTATGTCGACAACGTACGGCAACCTCACGCGGCGGCGGTGGACATAAAAGCAAAACCCGAAAAAACTACAAAAAAGGGCGTTTAAGGGCGAAAGCGCGCCTAAATATTTATGTTCGTCTTTATGCCATCCCGAAAATCGCGCGGTGACTCAGGTTATAAATCACCGTCGAAAAAAATATTATTGTGTTGCTTCTGGATATCTAAAGCTGTCTTTGATCCGCATTTGATTACGCTCCACGTCTCTGCGGATGCGGCAAGTAATTTGTCTGCTTCAGAGAGCCATTCTTTTACTTTCACTCGTTCTAATTGTGGCAGAAAATTATTAAACTTTATCCAAGAATAAATGTATGCGTCAATTCTTGGTTTTTGATACAGAGTGTTCCCGGACTAATCACTTTTAACAATGTTCAGCAATTGTCAATAATGAATTCAGTTAACACATATTAGAGGTAGAGACTTCTTTTTTCAACTCTCCAAATTTTTGAGGCCATTTCAAATTTTGCTTCTTTTAAACGTTTTCATTCCGCGCTCTACTTAAAAAAAAGTCACTGCAAAGTGACTCTGAAAGTTGGATTAGACCAATTTTTTCTAGGATATTTGAATATGATTGTTTAGATATATTGAGTTCAAGAAAGCGTGCTCGTGCTATCGTCTGCAAAATCTATGATGCTAGCAGGACCACCTTGTATTGATTCTGAGTAATGCTTCATCTTATCCAATGACCACTAGCTGAAGTTGAATTTCGCAAATAATTCTTCTTCTTGCCTTTCCGCCTAATTAAATTGGGAGCGCGAAATTTGCGCCCCGCAATTAATATATTCATCTTTGCGAATAATGAAGATTGCGGCGAAAGAGCGGGGCAATCTCCATTTAGATAAAAAATGCGGCTAGGTGCCTCGAAATTCCGTTATAAATCGGAGCGGTTAAGTAGAATTTGAATGTAAAGCGTGCAACATCGATTTTCGTATCATGCCGATGTCTCTGCAAACTCGTTTTAAAGTCGTTTGTATCGATAAAAATTCTTTTGGGGGCTAAACAAGCGAAAGAAATTGAGTTTTATTCGACATTTACAGCAAACCGCCTTATTTTCTATGTATTTATCCGAGTAAAAGGAAACGTGGTTGTATTAACATGTTTGAAGCACGTTTCGTATCTTTCAAGTTCGGGGGTTTCACGTTTGCATCTCGGTTGAAATCGTACGTGTGAAGGAATACCACCTGCTTGCAAACTCGTCGTCGCTACTACAATTACGTCTCGACCATCTCGAAAGCCCGTGAGGGTGGAACGGGAATTAGCGAAAGATTCGATGTTTAAAGAACGTTAACAGTCAATTTGTTGGTTGACCGGAAGGAGTCGGAAAAACCGCTGTAAATTTTCCAGCGGTTCGGCGAGCAAACTCAAGATAAAAGTTAAGGAAAAATAAAAAGAACGAATGCATCAGGACCAGCGGTAACGTTAGCTATGCAAGCGATGCAAGTGTTTGTGAGGCCATTAAGTGAATGAGAAATCGTGGTCCTATCTGCTCGGAAACCTTTCGACTCCGGAAGCAAAATGATTTGTCTGACCAACCAGGCAGGCTGCCATTAAAGTGTGCATGATTACGGAATGTTAAACGAAGAAAAACGCTGGATGCAAAGTTTTTCAAAGAACCGCAAGACCAGGACGGAAACTAATGTTTCTTTGGATAAGAGAGAAAAATGAAAAGTAGGTCGAAAGGGCAAAAAATAAACTATAAAATCTTTGGTAAGTACATAGAAATTTTCTGAACATTGCGGCACTTATTACAATTCTTGAAAACAAACAGTTCAATAAACCTCTTCACATTCAGCCAGGCAATCGCGGATAGAGCAAACTAATGCAGTTCATAATTTATTTATACTTGTATTCAGAACACTGTTTGATCCTCTAGTCTAGAAACTCGGCTGTTCAAATACTAATTTAATAGACAAAGTTTTCGGCATGTCAGTTGCAAATGTTGAATCAATACCCAGAAAATCAACGCATAACTTGTAGGTGTCAATTGCCTTAACTCGAAATCCTCCCTAGATTTTGCAAAGTCTCTACAAATTTTTCCAAACTGTTTTCCAGTTGAATATAATTAATGTGGAAGAAATTTATGCGAAGACGCGGCTCTTGTCAAGCGATTTTCCCCATGTTAGCCTAAGAAAATTAATTTGTTCTGCAGCAAGAAAATTATCAATGCCGCCGCTATGAATTCTATTGGAGAGCAACTCCTAAAAGATAAAAAGTAAGTTGAATGTAATTTAAAATTGTCACGGGAGGTTTAAAAGATAACAAACAAACTGGGAGATTTATTGCTGGAAAGTTGTGCTCGGAGGAAGATTTCAATTTCGTATTTTTGTCGAGTGCGTGGCGAAGAATAGTTAACAAATTGCGGCAGTTTCGATTTTTAATGGTGACTATAGCGTACAAACGGAAGTAATTACTCTAGGATACATCGGGGAAATTATTAGTTCAAACCCCGGTTGCCTGGGTGGAGCTACATCAATTAAGACGTAACGATGTGGATATGAACTAATTCGACTGCGACTTTTTGCCAGGGTGCGTTCAACAATTAAATTGAATGCAAACATGATTTCTCATACTGAGCTTAATTACAGCGGTTTTCTTAATTGTAGCAACAAACGGTTTAAATTTGTCAAAACAAGGCGAAACTTCAATCAAGCTTCAGAACATAAACATCTTCAAGTATGAGTAAATAGAACATAATTGAGAAACAACGTGCAAATAATCGGTAAAAGATTTATAGGTTTGTTGTTAACGTGACCGGATTGCCGATGGAATCGTCGGATTTTCTATGAGGTTTCGGGAACAAAATAGATGCGCATCGGCTAACTCGGGATAAATTTGATTCAGGAAGGGCGATCGAATTTCGTTAAATTCGCCCCCTAATTCCTAATTTGGAAAGTTTCCGGCAAAGCTCTGTTTATTGCGCCGGTCTCGTCTAATTAGGCGATTGTGCCGTTTTGGGGGTATACCAACAATTATTTATATTACGGTAACGATTATCGTGGAGCTTCAAACGAAACTTGGAAGCAACCGGTACAGGTATAAGGGATGAAAATTATAAGAGTGTTTAAATTTCCATTTCTACTCATTTAAATCGGACTCGTTTTGAGCTCCTTGTATTAATTACCATAACTAATTTATGAATAATTAGACTAAACACGTTCCAAGTTGCTTCATAAATATGCAGCTTTCGTCAGGCAAGTCGGTTCTTATTCGAAAAAGTCCCCGTTTCCATACAATTGTTTAATTCGTATTTGCAGCGCAACTACCCTGTAGGAATACCAATTCTCGGGATTCCCCTAATTAAGTTGGCTCCTCCTAAAAATTGTTGATTCAATTAAAGTTGACGTCTCAGGAAATCGATGACTTTCCAGCTCAAGGGTCGACAATGGCTGTTTTGTTTGCAAACTATCCTCTGTACACAGATGGTTAAAAGTCATAAATTTAGGTCAGGATTTGTATGGAACAAAAGCCTTTAGACATTGCCTTGCTCAGCTTGTCAATATTCATGAAGCCGGCCCTATTCTATTAGTGTCCGGTCAAGCGTCCGTGTTTATTGCATTTAAAATTATTTTTGCGTCGCGTTCGCACAACTTTAATGAAACAAATTTAAAGGCAAACTTTATTGCGGCGTATGCGCCGTGTTTGTTTAATAAACTTCTGTGTGTGTCATTGAATGTCCGTCAACAATAATCTTTTGTGTTCAAAGTCATTGTTTGGATAACTCTGCAACCAGAAAAGACATGCTAAATTAACAAAAGCTCACCGTGACCGACAATACCAAGCTCCCGAATTTATCACGTTAATAATACCTATGTTTTAATTCACAATGAGAATGCCCGGCCAAACTTGGAAACAAATGGCTGAAATTTAATTAAACTTTCACTTTAGGGGAAATCAATTAATGTATCGGCCCGGGGAAAGCACAGTTGTTTACTATTTTT
The DNA here is from genome assembly GCA_951805265.1 of Schizotus pectinicornis. Lineage (NCBI taxonomy): Eukaryota > Metazoa > Arthropoda > Insecta > Coleoptera > Pyrochroidae > Schizotus > Schizotus pectinicornis. The sequence goes on from OX638206.1 coordinate 4,266,692, forward strand.
TTGCGGACGCAATAAATTTTTTGAAACTCACGACGAAGGAGAGCTTTTGGCTTCGCTAAAACCGTAGCTATTAATTCATAAAAATTAAAAAAAACTTGCAACGGTTCAAAGTGAATCCGGCCAAGTTAGTAGTGATTGCAAGTTTCCACAAAGTAACTTCAACAGGAAGGGTGAATGAACGCAACAACTACTGGATGTATTCAGAGCACAGGCAGATCTTAACGAGGAACACAATTAAATTATTAAACATTAATTATATTAAGCCTCCTTGCTGAACTACTAACGATGATCATATGAATAGATTATAGCATTTGTTTGACTATTAATAGCGCTAATAAAGCGTGGTTTCGATACAAAGTAAATTTAATGTTTGATTAGCGCACAATACTCTGTATTACTTAATGAAGCAGAAAATGGCTATTTATTGGACGAATGGGTGTTGTTTCAAAAGGCGAAGTCTAACGAGTTACGTCTACTACTTTACTGTAATCTCCTTAATTAAGTTAAACATTTCTGTCACCAATCCATAACTTTAAACGATGCATTTTGTTGGCTTGCAAAAAGGTGAATAAAGCGCGTTACGTATTCAAATGTTTGTGCTCCTTTTAACTAATATCGTATTGAACGCTATTCTCTTCCAGGATGAAAATTGCAGTCACCCGAATATTTCTCGTATTGTTGTTGTAATTTTATTGATTGTGCCTCCACACAATTTTCTGAATAATTTTTTCTCTTTTTATTATAAAAATTTATGAGTTAACTGCAAGTTTAATTATTTGTACTTTTTGGTTCTCGAGATGTTTGGAATTTCTTGCACAATTGATTTATGCAACAGTGCAATATCGATGAAAATCCAATATCAGCGGGAGTTTGAGGGAGTAACGACGTCGTCCCAGGAATTGTGCCAGGAACAAAATGGGCACAATGTAAGCCTCTCACAATAACCCATAAAAGTTGGCTATCAATTCCGAGTTTATTGCATTAGGGTGGTGCTGAAGGATATCCAGAAACTTTAAATATTAGCTTTGAGTGCATAAATTTCAAACGGAACCCGTTGAAATAATCAGGCGCACCTCCAGATGGTGAATCACCCGGGAGTTGATATTGTTTCAATTATTTACGAGTCGCATTTCCCCCCAGAATCGTCCAGAACTCCGTTTCGCTTCAATACGCGATAAATTACGTTAATACTCGGACATTTCCATTTGACGATGTTAATATTCCGAGCAGCACGATAAATCCCTTTCTTATTCTCGAATGAATGATAATGGAAAGTACTTCAAACAGAAAGCGAGATATTCTAATCTCGAGTCTCGACGGGTTCCGAAGACGATCCAGCAGCAGCGAATTTCGGCCATATCAAGAGAAAGCGTCGCGTCAAACGAAAACGGGAGGTAAATTAGCTTCCGAACGTAAACGCGAAATAAATCACGTGGGAATCATCTACGTGGTGGCTGAGCCGCTCCTCCAGAGATTGCCTGCCACAAATCACACTTTTAAGTTAATAAATGCTCCGTTTGCACGCGATACCGGCTAATCAAGTGGCGGTTCGACGATCTCCACCCACCCCGAAGGAATAGTTTACTTTTAATTTATTTCGGGAACATCAACAAAAGCACGTCGATTTTTATCCGACGAAATCGAACCGAACGGGAGGCGGTAATGGGGGATTTGGCCCGGCGATCGGACGTAATCATAACAATCCCAAAAAATTGGAGCTAAAGGCTTAACGGGCCGGCGGTGCATCCGAAACGGGGCCGAAGCACCCATTATCGAGCCATCCCGGTCCTGTGATCCCGCATCAGGCTCAATAGCGCCGCCAATTATGTGTAAATGAGGTTTACTATTGGAAACTTTGCTGCATGTGAAGGGTCACTTTGCTCCGAGGCGATTTGGGAGCTCAAAGTGCCCATAAGCGTGCAGTGTTTTTAAATTAACAAGCACATTTATGGAGAATATTCTAATAACATTCTTATTCTAATCTCGGAAATCAAAATTTGAAAGAGAGCTAGAAAATAAATGAGTTCCACAATATAAAGAGTCTGAAAATTTTTTAGCTAAAGCGTAGATCAACTTTTTGATTGTTGATTGCCTTGTTTAATTTTCGCAATCTTATTTTCGTAATGTAATTGCATCATTAGTAGTTCGTTGCTGTGGCCGTTTTGGCGGAGGCGCCGGGTGAAATTGCGATATTGGCGACAACTAAAATTAAACTTTCCTCTAACGTTGGTCAAGAATTGTAATTTTGTGCGACAATGCCTGGCATATCGGGTGCGATATGTAGGTTGCGCCATTCTTACAAATCTTCGAATCTGCATAATGTGCTTTAGATGAATATATTCGCGCACATGTTGCTGCGGTTTCTATTTGACTTGCAAAGCGTATTCGACATTGCCCTACATTGTAGTCTAATGAAGTACACACATTGCATACAGCACCATGAAAGAAAAATCGATGACGTATGGGTTGGAAGCGTCAAAGTTAAAGGATTGATTCGAAATGAAATTTCCAATAACAGTCACATTCAATAAAACACAAAAAAATGCTCTACGATAACGTTTATTGACATATTGCGGTTTTCCTCTTAAGCTTTTGCTGCGACGACCGTTACTTTGTTGCTGGCTCCTGAAATTAGAGAGTTCAATTAAAGAAAATGATTGTCGCCGTCTGAAGAGACGTTCCGAGTGCAACGGAAAAGGAAACGTGGCGGCGGGGATGACAAAAGCGAAGAGATTGCATAAAATCGACCTCCATAAGCGGTTTCTGGCTAGACTGGAGAAAAGTGCGTCTTACTTTTTTTATTTTTGCCAAGTAGGGCCGCTTCGAGGTTCAAGCAAGGGTATTCGAAGGTTAAAGTAAACACGATTCCAAAGAGCGACATCACTATTAAATCGGCACAGCAATCATATATCTGAAATTAGGGGTGGATTAGGTGGTCGAAATGCGGCAGATGTCTGTTTACCAGGCGGGAATCCGAAAAATAACCGGCCAGTTTGGCCGATGCGTCGCGCAAATATTGGAAACACATGTGGAAAAGGTAAATGCCGTAACCTATCCGGCCCAGAACTCGGAACACGTGCAAGGACAACACTTGGTTGATGATCCCTGAAGCTCAGGTCGGTCCCGGAAATATCCGCAAATTGATCAACTCACCTGCAACAGAATACCCTCATCTAACCTTAAAGCAGACAAATGTAATCTGAAACCTCCCATCCATTACTGTTATTATGGGGAAGATGGAAAAGCAACCAATTTATAATAACATCACATGATTTTTTAATAATATTATATCTATGAGGAGCATAATACTTTGGTGACGATTTTGACTTCTTTACAAAGCTTTTTTGCTGCTCAAGAAAAATTCCATCAACTATTCAAACCTATTTTAAAATTAGGGCTGGTCAACCTCGAACACAGTTGAAAAGTCCCTCGATGGCGGGCCAGTCCACCCCTGCGCTGCGGCAATAAAATATTGCTTTAGGAGCGGCGTTGCTGGGCATGGTGATGCTAACCAAATTTTGAGTTCACACCAGGACATTTTTAAATCTCGCTGCCAATGTAACATTGGCCAACAAAGAATACGAGAGGGGCAAAAATAACAAGAAGAAATTTAATATTTGGATTGTGTGGCTTTAATTAAAGAAATTATTAAAAGTGTTCCCGGCTTGACATTAATTTAAAAACAGTTTTCGGCACAAAAAACGCGAATTGCTATAATAGAAGCTGAAAAATTGCCAAAGCCAGATACTCAAGTTTTTGTTGGTTTCTCGACGAGATTTTTCTATTGGTGAAAGTTGACAAGTCTGAGGAGACCTTACCTGCGTATCCGTGAATGCAGGCCCAGATGATCCAGACAAGTCCCAGGGTCCAGGCGGATCGGTGACAGGAAAGGTAAATGGACGATTCCAGGCGATTGTAATCGTGATTCTCGTCCTGAAAAGCGTGAGAACCGACTACGGTCGCCGTCATAACGACAATTGTCAAAATCCAGCAGGCGAAATTTGTGGCGAAATTTATTTTAACCTTCTTTCCTTTCGTTTTAAATATCACGTATCCGAAAAACAACCCTATGACGTAGGGGGAGGCTCTAACGTGAGGGGCGATGTAATGCTGTTGAAAATACTTGGTCATCAGGAGTTGATTCCTGAAATACCGCGTCCAAATTTTAATTGGCCATCGGCCCAAACTACCCTCCAGCAATGTTTTTAATTACAACAACAAAGTAAGTTTCCGGACAGGTATCGCGATTTTAATTAAACTCGTTTCAAACAATTAATTTTGGGCTTTTTGACTGTTGCGATGGTGGCGTGGGAGGATGGTGATAAACTCTGCAACACTTAATCGAATTACTTATTTAAACATGTGAAGGAGAGTGACGTGCCAAATTGAAAGAAAAATCTGATTCGTGTTGAACAAGTCTCCGGAATAAATTGGCCGCGAATAAACAACGCCGAAACAAAATACTGGGTTGGTTTGACTGAAGGATTACGTGCCCCGCATGGCGACGGGCATTTCGTAAAACCCCGTTGGTCTGGCATAAATTATGAGTTCGCTTTAGATTTGACAGTAACTAGGCAAGAGAAGGAGTGAAAAATTCTGCAGCTACCCAGCAGCGGCGCCGCATTATCACCACACTCGCCGCTGACTCTGACCCGACAAACTTCGTAACAACAAAACTTTTTAGAAATTTGCAGGTCACAAGTGAACACGAAATTACTCGTTATTTTGCAAGGAGCCTGTTATGACAAAATACTTGGATTTAGTTTGCGATTGAACCCAGGGAAAAGTTGCTGCAAAGAAACCAACAAAGATATTAAGTTACCGTATTTAGAAAGTTCTAAGATCACCAACTTCTGATTTAATAACACTAATTTAGACTCCGGCGAAGGGATTTTAATCTAATCTTCTTTCTTTAGCTCAAAGATTCCACTCTTTGACGTCTCGTTGGCTACGAAATACCTCAATTTAGTTTTGTCGATATGCTAGGTAAAATAAAGCAAGAAAATCTATGAAACTTTACACCTTCCTCTTTGTTTAATCTCAAATTAGGGAAAAGAGGGCCCGAAAACTGGACGGCGATTCAATTCCCGAATTCATCTAACTTCTATTTGGGTTTAGCAGCGGTCGAGCAAAATACCGAGGTGGTACACAAAAACGCGGCGCATTGTTGTCGAATTACGTAACGAATAGCTTACGTTAGCGGCATTCCTCCGACATACTCGTTAATCCAGGCGAAGTAAAAGTTAATTGCTACGGACGCTATGTAGATTAAGACGAAATTGGCGTATCCGAAATTCGGCCATTTCCACAGGGGATACAGGAGAAGTGGGGCGAAATAATAGTAGATCATCTCGCAACTCAAATACCAAGTTTGAGGAACGCACTGAAAATCTCTTGTAAAATTGTCTCATAGTTATTGATTCGAGGAGCAGCTCACCAGGAGTTTGGGGTTGACGTAGTTTTGTATGTGTAAGAGGGCGCTCCACCAATAGTATTGGCATGGTTTCTGCATGATTTCGCAGATCTCGCGCCATATCGGCCCCGAGCCAAAATGCTGGATGAAGGAGGAATAAACGATGACCGCGACGGCTAGAGATGGAGTTATCCTGATATAGCGGTGCACGTAATAGAGGACGAGACTGAATTTGCCGGTTTTTGTAACCGTTTCGAAGAAACCGTAACCCACGAGCGTGCCGCTAACAAAGAAAAACGAATCCACGCAAACGGTCCCTCCAATTATTATAGTGCTCGTGTACTTGAGGATCCACTAGAAATTAAAAGATTAGAGGCAATCAAGCGAGATTAGGGCGAGATACGGCGAGTAAAGTCGACCGAGAAATTCATTCAATTAAATATAGTTATTTAACTTTATTCAATTAAATAAATTTAACTTGAAAATTGTACAAAGAAACTTTTTAAGAAGAGCGTTAATACGCAGTGAAGAATTGTTAAAGCGCCGGAAATAAATCAGTTAATGGGGGCGGCGTGGCTGTTACCTCGAGCAAATCAAAGGAGTTGACTTCAGGAAACATCATGGCAGTCATGTACCTGTGTCCAAACAGGACATAACAAACACTTATTGACCTGATTCCGTGGACACAATCCAATTCCGAGCTGCTCCCGCCTTTGCCAAACAACCTCTTGCCGTTGGAAATTATGGAGAATATTGTGACGAATTGATTGGGATCTTCTGCAAACACCAAATTACAACAACACAAGAGCGCTAATACGCCAACTTATTACCGTCAGGACTCCGTAACTCGATTATAGTCGAAATTGTTATCATCAGCAAAATTGTTACTGCTACGGCTCTGAAACGCTTTATTGCACGTATTTAGGACCATGGAGGGCGTGGGGGGATCTTACAGGAAACAGTACTCCTTTGGTGTTAATTGCGGGGTAGTTTGCAACGTTGCGCAGTTGTTCTCCTTCAATGACACCGTGACGTCTAATCCCTCAGCTAGTTCCATTATGGATTTATTGAAATGGGAGAGCACGTCTGAGGCAGGGCACGAGTCGGGCACGCAAACAGACCAAATCATCCTGATTCCCTCGACCACACTCGATTTAACCATTTCGTATCTCTGCCAGGACCGACACAACAAAGATTAGACGAAGCCTTTGATTTGACCAATTCGCAGAATTGCTTATGCCACTTTGGTTTCGATGGGGAATGTGACCTCTCGACTTAATACATCAATCAACTAGCACAAATCTACCTTCGAGAGTGATCATTATCGTACTTGTAACTGGTCTAAAATTATCATTATGCAGAAAAAAATAGTATAAAGAATTTTTTGTGGCGCGTCTGGAAGTTTTTACGACGTAACTCAGCGAGGCCGGCAATGTGAACTGAGGGAGGCTTTCTCTTCGGACATAAAAAAAGACAAGAACAAGTAAATAAAAAAATACCTCAATATTGAAATATTGCTGAAAATAAATTCAAGATTCTTGACTAGTCGTAGCTACAACTTTTAACGGTACAGTTTTCAACGACCAAAATCAATACGGAGGACATTTAATAAAATTCTGTAAGAAATAAGAAATTACGTCTTTGCTGCGACGTTAATTAGATAACTGACGTCAATGATTACGATACGGCACAAGTGAGATTTTAATGAACAAATAAGGATTTTTTTTTAGTTTCTCTGCTTTCAGTAGTTTTCAGATTTTGCTTCTGAAATTGGCAACATGTATCGCCTGAAACTGCTGATATGGCAAAGGCTGCTATTGATAACTTGGCACCTGCCAACAACCAGCGGATTATAAGCGATTCAATTATTAACTGGGCAATTGAAAATTTTTTCATGTACAATCAAGTCCAGTCACAAGGATTCATACTCTTATGACGCTCAAAACAAAAAGCAATTATTGTAACGTTTAAAGCGGCGTATCAAGCTCATCGAAACACAGCTTCCGGTTTGTTACGTAATCGATTCGAAATCCAACAGTTACCGAAAGTCGACAAGCATCCTTTATCTTCGGTCAAATCTGTGCCGGGCTTTGTCTAAATTTTCGCCGCCTTTAGAACGTTGACGATTCCTGCCTTTAAAATTGTCCAAATTGAGCGAGTCCGCCACTTCCAATAATTGTCCAGAATTTCCGAGTGATTAGCCATCAATACGCGTTGAGTACCTTGTCCGAGACGTTCTTGAACCCCATCACCGTCCTCATTAATTTGGGACCGGGCGTTATCCTGAAGCTGCAGTGCTTCCCTCGAATCGGGCCGCTGTTCGTGCTCTTATAAATTCTTAAACATTGCCTGAAAGCACCGTACTCCACCAAATTTCCCATCAAGATGCTCGATTGTACTTTAGAAGATGAATCGAACACTGCAAAATTCTTCAATTAACTCCAGAAATTACCTGACAATCATCTTTTTGTATTCGGGAATATAAACATTAGCCGTAAATTCGCTCGAAGCGGCCATAATACAGGGAGAGCGGCGCTCCATAGAAAAGATAACTGTAAAAACGCGATCGGTAGATCGTCAAAACAATTGCAGGCAAATAAAAACAAAGGGAGCGAAATTGAAACAAAACAAATTTGCAGTTGTTTGCGTTTTTGAATGTAACGATTGAAAAATAATATAATTTTTATTTTTGATAACATACTCAGCACAGCCCAGGCTTCAAAAGCTCTCAGTCCATCCTTGAATTCCTCGGTGTGGTTCTTGCACAATTTGTTCTCCGCGTTGTTGAGGGCGTAAGTGGCGATAACCTGGTTCATTAGCAGGCCCTGTCTCATGGTTAACTTGACGAATTTTCGCGCATTTGCCGATCCATCAGGTGAATTTGCGAGCTGTGGTTGGGTAGGCTGCGATTGCTTTGAAGAGACACTGCTTGTTTCCGCACGGCTCTGTGAAGTTGCCGCCATTGTGTTGTTGGCAATGTTCAGTACGTAGTAGGCGAAAATACATGATAGGAACGTTGCTGCGCTTTTCACCACATTCATGGTAATAATCCCAAAGTTTCGCCCGTGCGTTTATATAAAGCGATCAAGAGCATTATAATAATACACTAGTCAAAAGTTTTGATATCTGAATTATGGAGTGTGGTGCGTCAAAAGTTTCCATGTGTGTAGCAATTTAACAAGTCGAAATAGGGCAAAGTTTTCAAACTTCTCTTTATTTCTATTGGCGACGCCTATGTAATGTACCTCGAGCTATAGCGCAACAAGCTCTAGGCGACTCGAAATCAAATCAAAATTTTGCCGCTTAATAAAAATTTAATAATAAGGGGATGGAACCCTACCATCCGTTGCATGTAGCACCACTGATTACCTCTGCGGAAGTTACATTGCTTCGCTGATAGTTTTTGCGCCTGCAGCGCCAACCTTGATTATGAATTTTAATGCAATTATTCTCCGATCCCGGATAATGTGATTAAGTACCGTAAATAAATGATGGCAAGTGGCCGGAGAATTGAATTTGGGTATAATTTCTCAGTAACATCACCGACTTCCAAATTTGCGGGTATCATCGAACCACCGGTGCGCGAGTCTCTTCTCATTAGAAGACCGAAGAATTCTGTTCCTTTTTCGACGAGTGGAAGGCACTCTGGGAGCCTTTGAGAGCACTCGATGAGCGTGTGTTAAGTGTTCCGCATGTTCCCAGTTTCTGTTAATAGAAACTGGTGTTAATTGAACGACAGGCTAGGTTTTATGTACTTAAGCCGGCAATTTCCTTACTTTATTAAAGTATAAAAGAAGGAGGAGCTTCGGTTGGGTTGGCAGTAAAACAACTCCTTTGCCGCATGTGGCTTTTGTCTTCTGTAATTGGGAAAAGCACCGCGTTTTAGCTGAATTACGACGAAATTCTTGTTTTGGCGACTGACATGTACAATTATTGTTTCCGACAATGTCTTGTTAGGCAGGTACTTATCTACAACCATTTTTGTTTTATATATTAAAATTTTAAAGTAATTTCTTTGTTCAGCCAAAGTGAGGTAAAGTTTCATTAGTCGCAAATTGTTTTCAAAAGTGATTCAATATTAATTACGAAATGGGAGACTCAAGCGGCTAATCCATCAGTTAAAAATAAATACTCTTCCATCAACTCTTTTTTGTCGAAGTCACTGGGAGTTGCAGATACAACTATTTTTCCTGAATCAATACTTTTCAAGGACGACCAAATTTGCAGCCGACGAGGCGGCAAAGAAGTATTTTCAAAACGTTGCATAATGCTTTTATAAGAATGAGAAATAATAGACCACATTAACAGAACAGTACTATACCTGGTGAATCACGTAAGTGCAATAAAAACATTTTTTTTCGTAATTTTGATTTTTGCGACATTATTTTTATCATCCAATTAAGAAATACATTATCGGCACAGCACAATAAACAAAAAATTCTTGATTATGTATTATGTATTTGTATTAAGTAATAAAATACCGTCAGTTGAAGTCATCACTCGGGTCATTTAAGCGACGTGAAAGGGAAAGATCCACTGGTATGCCTTATGATGTTATTTAATTTTTCTGGCTGGTATCTGAGATTTGTCTTTTTGTAAAGGTCGCGATGCGGCAACCGAAACGTCGAATGTAATTTAGCGGGTCACACCGGATCCAGCGTACGGAAAATTTATCAATAAAGTAGTTACCGCATAACGCCACAAACTAAAACAAAGTTTTATTTTCTTGGGTCGCGATTAATTTCGGGCTGTTTTATTTCGGGCCAACAAATTTTTGGTGTGAAAATCCCCTGGTGGTGTGAATATCTGTTGATTTACCGTTTTGTTGGCGTGAGCAATTATGAAAGGCCCGGTCGTCACGCCAAGCCCTTAAAACCGTAATGGTGTCTGGCGCCCATGACGGCAAATTCAAGTAACCACTTTAATAAATTCAATGGGAATTATTAAATTTGCATCTGCTACACATCATTCCTGCCTCTGGCAGGCCAAGTTTAATATTAAAATTCAAGTGGAGGACGTCAACGTCCCCTTAAAAAAAACCCCATCAGCATTCTTAGTATATGTGGATATTATCGGCGTAACGCCACTAGAACTTTCTAAAAACCATCGGGGGTCAACGGTTATGGCTGAAGATTGGCCAGACTTCGCTACTTTATAATTATCGTTCTAGTGCTGACTCGCTATTGACTTGGCTCATCAGCGGTGCTTTCATCACAATAACGAAGACCATTGTCGACGCGTTCCATAACAATTTCTCTGCTTTCTTTACAAAATTCGCCGTCATTCCTTGAAATATAATTAGGGAATTGTTTTCCGGTCGTATTTCTTTCCGAGCAGGTACCTGTTCACTTAATTCTGGTCCGCTGAGCTTCCGCAAACCAAGAGAAAAACAGGTCCATTTATTCTCAGGTTACTTATTACCACGAACATTGTGTTAGGCTCTCTAATAACGACCACAGACCGTTTTCGGGACGAAATTACATAATGTTGTCTGTTTGCGCAAGGATATGAGCTCTTTTCGGTTATTATTGCTGAAAATAATTTTTCCACGCGAGCTTTCAACGGGATTAATTCCCGGCGACCCGGTCGCAATCACGTGACGATAACATCCTGACGTGCCTGTTCATTACCATATCGTCCTTTTTAGACAATAAGTAGCGGCGGAATTAACCCAACTCGGCCTAACATTAACCTAAGTGACCCGTGAAACGGAAAGTACACACTTTATGTCGCCGGGGTTATTCCGAATTATATTTCACGATTACTTACTGAAAACTGGAAGGGCCGACGTTAATTAATTTACTGTTATCTTTCGTTCTGTGCCGACTTGAACACGCCCAGGTTGCCCGCTTTGGCAAACGTTCTCTTCATTATCCGGAATTAGGAGCTGCACTTATTCTCGAGCTCGCCAAAAATTGATTAAACCGCGCATTTCGGCCCCAATTCTTCTGTTTTGAGTCATAGTTGAGGTCTGTCGTGATTTTTGTTCATAACCCGGTCACGTCCCGGATAAGTTAGTTTAGAAATTTTGCGTTGGATAGTAGTGTTGAATACATTGCGATGGTTGTTTTGTCCAATCGACAAAACCAACAGACGTACCGAGTTTGGTTCACTGGAGCTCTATCATGGCCGATTTAAACCCGTAACATTCGAGTTTCGATGGCGGATGAGCCTCGAGCTGATGCAGAGGGGTGTAGAGTAAACCTTTGACGTTCTTTAAGAGGTTGCAGTTGTCGGGCCCGTCACGGAACACGCGCATAATTTATGAAAGGAATATTGTTTGATATCAAGACGCTTTTTGAGCAAAGCGAGCATTTGTGAATTCGTAAAAACTCAAAAGGATTGGATTTGGCCGAAAGGAGATTACGTGGAAGGAAAATAAACAACGCAACGATTTAAGGGGATCGCCGGCCCGATCGTGGGCCTTTATTTTATTTATTAAGGATCCTGAAATCAAAAGTGATGACGCCGAAAATGCGCCGGTCCGTTGACGAACCGATGCTGTTTTTGCTAGTTTTCATGAAAATTAAGTCTCGGGAATTAATGTTGGAAGAAATTGCCTCGCAGCAACGGCACCATCCTTATTTCCGCGTTATTTAACTTTTATCGATCTCTCACTGCCCAAGATGTGTGCATGGCAACTAAAGATAAATAGTTGCGAAAGTTTTTCAGAAAATTTCCAACATCATCGCGATAGTTTCGAGCGTACTGACGAGTTTCTGTTGGGATAGTCGAGACCTTGCCAAACGGGTGCTCGAGAGGCGAAAGAGTTAAGGGATTTTAAGAGTCGCTAATATATCACAGTCCTAATCTTGTTTTCCGCGAATTATTTCATCGCTAGTGTCCGAGCGCAGCTTTACGGAGCCTTGCAGTGTTCAAAACACGATTAGCAAGTGCTTTTTTGAAGTCTGCACGCAAACTCAATAAAAATTTACGACGGCAACGCGGAAATAAGCACTCAACTTCCGCAAGACTTCAGCCAACTTGAAAGGAGTCATTAATTAATAATCACGAGTTATTCCGCTTAAATGCCTTGCTAATTAATTCTCGACGTTGCAGCGATTACTGCATTTTTCGGTCTTTACAAAATTTAACGCTAACGTTTTTGTTTGTTCACGTAATAGCATTTAGTGAAGCGTTGCGAAATAATTGGATTTACGTAACGGCAAAAACAAGTGGTGTAAATCATGCTTCTTATTCCAGCCAACTAACGGCCAGCAACAACTACTTTACATTTTTTTCAGAAATGGAATAACAAATTAAGTTCGGCTTCCAGTTGCTCAATCACGTAATTTTAATACGAGGACAAAGCATCCTTATTGCTAAATATATTTATAAAGGGTATCCTTAGTTAGGGGATTTGCCGCATATTTTTTACTTCTTGTCATATCCGGCCTGAAGCGTAGAAAAACGTGTAAACGGAAAGAAATTTATTTATTGTCGAAATAACATCGACTCTTTTTGCGTTCCTCAGGAGCCACCGAGCGGCATCAAAGTTTCGTGGGTGTATTTCTTGCGCCAACATTTGGAAACAATAACAGTCAAGACGCCGTTCCTCGACAACTGACTACTGTACAAGCAATTCTCGTTGACTTGAAACGATTTTGAATAAAATTAAGATCCAGCATGGCGCTATTAACTTTCATTACCATACGGCACAAAGGAAGTTCAATGTCTGATTTAATTTATTTTTTATTGCGACATTCCCGAAAGCTCTCTTTTGTTGGACCAAAAGCGTTTATTGCCATTTTTCGCAGCGACAGACACCGTTTAGATAAAGGCCAATGTTAATTTGGATTAGGGCATCCCTCTGCATTCTGATTAAACAGATTAAATAGCCGCGAATCCCGGCCGTGATTCATTCTTAACTTGGAGCTGAGATAATTTTGCAAAAACAGTTCAGAAATTGCTGTTTGAAAAGAAAACTAGTTAAGGAGAAATATGGAGGCGGACCGTGATACAGTTGTCTTAATTTAACGTTTAAAACTGCACCGCCATAATTCACGTTCTCAGCACCTAACTCTGTCATAAAAACCGAGTGTGTCGGATGCCCTACTGTCGCAAAACAAGCATTTTTGTTACATAATGAAGATTAAGAGTCCGTGTAAATAATGCAAAGCGAACGAATCGGGATTCTAACGGCGAAACTTTTTCTTGTAGTTTATTTTGCACCCGGCCGCATTCGTGACGGTTTGAAAAGGCACCGGCGCAAAGTAGTTTTTTTCAGGAATCAACAACCGCTGTAATCTAGCAAACTACCGGCGGCGGCGGCGGCGTCGTTTCCCTCTCCGTAATTAGTAACGGTGCAAGCCGATATACCGGGCTTTAATGAAACGTACATTCAAATGTACACAAAATCTATCTATTTTAGCGTTAAATTGATTACAGATTTGAGTTCAGAAAGGTCGATTACATAATATAACGCCCATTTCCAGACTTTGGGTGCAACAATGTCGATTTTAAAAATTTTTCGAATTTCTATCGATTGGGGTGGAAAAAAAAAGTCAAAGATATTAAAATTTTTTATATCGATTTTATGACTTAACCCGGTAGATTTCGAACTGCTAAACACGAATCTGGCCGTAGTTTCCGCGTGCGAGTTATACTTTTTAAGATATGACCATTCGAATGTATTTTTTCAAAATATTTGTCAAAATCGACCTAAATTGCAAATTTTAACTTCTATATTATTAGACTTACAATTTTTGTTCATACCTCGTTTGATAGCCGCTGTGAAACGAAAAATTTGATGTATCTAGATTTGGTGTGAGTGTCTCCGTTCAAAAGTTACAAGAGTTTGAAATTGACGAAAATCGTAATTCTGTAGATTTTTTAAATTTACATAAAATCTATCAATTCTAGCGTCAAATTGATTACGAATATGAGTTCATGAAGGTCGACTACATAATAAAACGCCCACTTTCAGCCTTTGGGTGCAACAATGTCGATTTTAAAAAAAATTCGAATTTCTATCGATTGGGGTAGAAAAAAAAGTCAAAAATATTGAAATTTTTTATATCGATTTTATGACTCAATCTGGTAGATTTTGAACCGCTGAAAACGAATCTAGCCGTAGTTCCTCTCTACACGTCGTACTTTTTGAGTTACGGCGATTTGAAGACTTTGATTTCTATCGATTTGGGCAAGCATTAGGCTTGAAAAAAAAGTCGAAAATATTGAAATTTTTTTCATCAATTTTATGACTTATTCTTGTAGATTTTGAACCGCTCAGCACGAATGTGACTGTGGTTTCTTTGTACAAGTCGTACTTTTTCAGTTATGACGATTTGAAGACTTTAGTTCAAAATTTTCGTCAAAATCGACCAAATTCGCAAATATCAACTTTCTTATAATAAGGTGTAAAGTTTTTATTCTTGCACCGTTCGATAGCCTATGAAATACGGATAAATTTGATGTATTTTGACACGATATAAGAGTCTCCGTTCAAGAGCTACAGACATCTAAAAATTAGATAAAAATAGAATTTAGTGGTTTTTGGAAATTTACAAGAAATCTAACAGTTTTAGAGTCAAATTGAGTTCAGATTTGATTTCAGAGAGATCGATTACACAAGTAAACGTCAACTTCTAGACTTTTGTAGCAACGATGTCGATTTTAGAATTTTTTCGAATTTCTATCGATTGGGGTAGAAAAAAAAAGTCGAAAAAATTGAAATTTTTTACATCGATTTTATGACTTATTCTTGTAGATTTTGAACCGCTGAGCACGAATCTAGCCGTAGTTTCTTTCTACACGTCGTACTTTTTGAGTTACGGCGATTTGAAGACTTTGATTTCTATCGATTTGGGCAAGCATTAGGCTTGAATAAAAAGTCGAAAATATTGAAATTTTTTACATCAATTTTATGACTTATTCTTGTAGATTTTGAACTGCTGAGCACGAATCTGGCCGTGGTTTCTTTCTACACGTCGTACTTTTTGAGTTACGGCGATTTGAAGACTGATTTCTATCGATTTGGGCAAGCATTAGGCTTGAAAAAAAAGTCGAAAACATTGAAATTTTTTACATCAATTTTATGACTTATTCTTGTAGATTTTGAACCGCTGAGCACGAATCTGACCGTAGTTTCTTTCTAGACGTCGTACTTTTTTAGTTACGGCGATTTGAAGACTTTGATTTCTATCGATTTGGGCAAGCATTAGGCTTGAAAAAAAGTCGAAAATATTGAAATTTTTTACATCAATTTTATGACTTATTCTTGTAGATTTTGAACCGCTTAGCACGAATCTGACTGTGGTTTCTCTGTACAAGTCTTATTTTTTCAGTTATGACGATTTGAAGACTTTGGTTCAAAATTTTCGTCAAAATCGACCAAATTCGCAAATATCAACTTTCTTATAATAGGGTGTAAGATTTTTGTTCTTGCACCGTTCGATATCCCATGAAATCCGGATAAATTTGATGTATTTTGACACGATATAAGAGTCTCCGTTCAAGAGCTACAGACATCTAAAAATTAGATAAAAATAGAATTTAGTGGTTTTTGGAAATTTACAAGAAATCTACAGTTCTAGAGTCAAATTGAGTTCAGATTTGATTTCAGAGAGATCGATTACACAAGTAAACGTCAACTTCTAGACCGTTGTAGCAACGATGTCGATTTTAGAATTTTTTCGAATTTCTATCGATTGGGGTAGAAAAAAAAAATCGAAAAAATTGAAATTTTTTACATCGATTTTATGACTTATTCTTGTAGATTTTGAACCGCTGAGCACGAATCTGGCCGTAGTTTCTTTCTACACGTCGTACTTTTTGAGTTACGGCGATTTGAAGACTTTGATTTCTATCGATTTGGGCAAGCATTAGGCTTGAAAAAAAAGTCGAAAATATTGAAATTTTTTACATCAATTTTATGACTTATTCTTGTAGATTTTGAACCGCTGAGCACGAATCTAGCCGTAGTTTCTTTCTAGACGTCGTACTTTTTGAGTTAGGGCGATTTGAAGACTTTGATTTCTATCGATTTGGGCAAGCATTAGGCTTGAAAAAAAAGTCGAAAATATTAAAATTTTTTACATCAATTTTATGACTTATTCTTGTAGATTTTGAACCGCTGAGCACGAATCTAGCCGTAGTTTCTTTCTAGACGTCGTACTTTTTGAGTTAGGGCGATTTGAAGACTTTGATTTCTATCGATTTGGGCAAGCATTAGGCTTGAAAAAAAAGTCGAAAATATTGAAATTTTTTACATCAATTTTATGACTTATTCTTGTAGATTTTGAACCGCTGAGCACGAATCTAGCCGTAGTTTCTTCCTAGACGTCGTACTTTTTGAGTTAGGGCGATTTAAAGACTTCGATTTCTATCGATTTGGGCAAGCATTAGGCTTGAAAAAAAGTCGAAAATATTGAAATTTTTTAAATCGATTTTATGACTTATTCCTGTAGATTTTGAACCACTGAGCACGAACCTAGCCGTAGTTTCTTTCTAGACGTCGTACTTTTTGAGTTAGGGCGATTTAAAGACTTGGATTTCTATCGATTTGGGCAAGCATTAGGCTTGAAAAAAAGTCGAAAATATTGAAATTTTTTAAATCGATTTTATGACTTATTCTTGTAGATTTTGAACCGCTGAGCACGAATCTAGCCGTAGTTTCTTCCTAGACGTCGTACTTTTTGAGTTAGGGCGATTTAAAGACTTCGATTTCTATCGATTTGGGCAAGCATTAGGCTTGAAAAAAAGTCGAAAATATTGAAATTTTTTAAATCGATTTTATGACTTATTCCTGTAGATTTTGAACCGCTGAGCACGAATCTGGCCGTAGTTTCTTTCTACACGTCGTACTTTTTGAGTTACGGCGATTTGAAGACTTTGATTTCTATCGATTTGGGCAAGCATTAGGCTTGAATAAAAAGTCGAAAATATTGAAATTTTTTACATTAATTTTATGACTTATTCTTGTAGATTTTGAACCGCTTAGCACGAATCTGACTGTGGTTTCTCTGTACAAGTCTTATTTTTTCAGTTATGACGATTTGAAGACTTTGGTTCAAAATTTTCGTCAAAATCGACCAAATTCGCAAATATCAACTTTCTTATAATAGGGTGTAAGATTTTTATTCTTGCACCGTTCGATATCCCATGAAATCCGGATAAATTTGATGTATTTTGACACGATATAAGAGTCTCCGTTCAAGAGCTACAGACATCTAAAAATTAGATAAAAATAGAATTTAGTGGTTTTTGGAAATTTACAAGAAATCTAACAGTTTTAGAGTCAAATTGAGTTCAGATTTGATTTCAGAGAGATCGATTACACAAGTAAACGTCAACTTCTAGACCTTTGTAGCAACGATGTCGATTTTAGAATTTTTTCGAATTTCTATCGATTGGGGTAGAAAAAAAAAGTCGAAAAAATTGAAATTTTTTACATCGATTTTATGACTTATTCTTGTAGATTTTGAACCACTGAGCACGAATCTAGCCGTAGTTTCTTTCTAGACGTCGTACTTTTTGAGTTAGGGCGATTTGAAGACTTTGATTTCTATCGATTTGGGCAAGCATTAGGCTTGAAAAAAAGTCGAAAATATTGAAATTTTTTAAATCGATTTTATGACTTATTCCTGTAGATTTTGAACCACTGAGCACGAATCTAGCCGTAGTTTCTTTGTACACGTCGTACTTTTTGAGTTAGGGTGATTTAAAAACTTCGATTTCTATCGACTTGGGCAAGCATGAGGCTTGAATAAAAAGACGAAAATATTGAAATTTTTTACATCAATTTTATGACTTATTCTTGTAGATTTTGAACCGCTTAGCACGAATCTGACTGTGGTTTCTTTGTACAAGTCGTACTTTTTCAGTTATGACGATTTGAAGACTTTGGTTCAAAATTTTCGTCAAAATCGACCAAATTCGCAAATATCAACTTTCTTATAATAAGGTGTAAGGTTTTTATTCTTGCACCGTTCGATAGCGTATGAAATACGGATAAATTTGATGTATCTTGACACGATATAAGAGTCTCCGTTCAAGAGCTACAGACATCTAAAAATTAGATAAAAATAGAATTTAGTGGTTTTTGGAAATTTACAAGAAATCTATCAGTTCTAGAGTCAAATTGAGTTCAGATTTGATTTCAGAGAGATCGATTACACAAGTAAACGTCAACTTCCAGACCGTTGTAGCAACGATGTCGATTTTAGAATTTTTTCGAATTTCTATCGATTGGGGTAGAAAAAAAAAGTCGAAATAATTGAAATTTTTTACATCGATTTTATGACTTATTCTTGTAGATTTTGAACCGCTGAGCACGAATCTGGCCGTAGTTTCTTTCTACACGTCGTACTTTTTGAGTTACGGCGATTTGAAGACTTTGATTTCTATCGATTTGGGCAAGCATTAGGCTTGAATAAAAAGTCGAAAATATTTAAATTTTTTACATCAATTTTATGACTTATTCTTGTAGATTTTGAACCGCTGAGCACGAATCTAGCCGTAGTTTCTTTCTAGACGTCGTACTTTTTGAGTTAGGGCGATTTGAAGACTTTGATTTCTATCGATTTGGGCAAGCATTAGGCTTGAAAAAAAAGTCGAAAATATTAAAATTTTTTACATCAATTTTATGACTTATTCTTGTAGATTTTGAACCGCTGAGCACGAATCTAGCCGTAGTTTCTTTCTAGACGTCGTACTTTTTGAGTTAGGGCGATTTGAAGACTTTGATTTCTATCGATTTGGGAAAGCATTAGGCTTGAAAAAAAAGTCGAAAATATTGAAATTTTTTACATCATTTTTATGACTTATTCTTGTAGATTTTGAACCGCTGAGCACGAATCTAGCCGTAGTTTCTTCCTAGACGTCGTACTTTTTGAGTTAGGGCGATTTAAAGACTTCGATTTCCATCGATTTGGGCAAGCATTAGGCTTGAAAAAAAGTCGAAAATATTGAAATTTTTTAAATCGATTTTATGACTTATTCCTGTAGATTTTGAACCACTGAGCACGAACCTAGCCGTAGTTTCTTTCTAGACGTCGTACTTTTTGAGTTAGGGCGATTTAAAGACTTCGATTTCTATCGATTTGGGCAAGCATTAGGCTTGAAAAAAAGTCGAAAATATTGAAATTTTTTAAATCGATTTTATGACTTATTCTTGTAGATTTTGAACCGCTGAGTACGAATCTAGCCGTAGTTTCTTTCTACACGTCGTACTTTTTGAGTTAGGGTGATTTAAAAACTTCGATTTCTATCGACTTGGGCAAGCATGAGGTTTGAATAAAAAGACGAAAATATTGAAATTTTTTACATCAATTTTATGACTTATTCTTGTAGATTTTGAACCGTTTAGCACGAATCTGACTGTGGTTTCTTTGTACAAGTCGTACTTTTTCAGTTATGACGATTTGAAGACTTTGGTTCAAAATTTTCGTCAAAATCGACCAAATTCGCAAATATCAACTTTCTTATAATAAGGTGTAAGGTTTTTATTCTTGCACCGTTCGATAGCGTATGAAATACGGATAAATTTGATGTATCTTGACACGATATAAGAGTCTCCGTTCAAGAGCTACAGACATCTAAAAATTAGATAAAAATAGAATTTAGTGGTTTTTGGAAATTTACAAGAAATCTATCAGTTCTAGAGTCAAATTGAGTTCAGATTTGATTTCAGAGAGATTGATTACACAAGTAAACGTCAACTTCCAGACCGTTGTAGCAACGATGTCGATTTTAGAATTTTTTCGAATTTCTATCGATTGGGGTAGAAAAAAAAAGTCGAAAAAATTGAAATTTTTTACATCGATTTAATGACTTATTCTTGTAGATTTTGAACCGCTGAGCACGAATCTGGCCGTAGTTTCTTTCTACACGTCGTACTTTTTGAGTTACGGCGATTTGAAGACTTTGATTTCTATCGATTTGGGCAAGCATTAGGCTTGAATGAAAAGTCGAAAATATTGAAATTTTTTACATTAATTTTATGACTTATTCTTGTAGATTTTGAACCGCTTAGCACGAATCTGACTGTGGTTTCTCTGTACAAGTCTTATTTTTTCAGTTATGACGATTTGAAGACTTTGGTTCAAAATTTTCGTCAAAATCGACCAAATTCGCAAATATCAACTTTCTTATAATAGGGTGTAAGATTTTTATTCTTGCACCGTTCGATATCCCATGAAATCCGGATAAATTTGATGTATTTTGACACGATATAAGAGTCTCCGTTCAAGAGCTACAGACATCTAAAAATTAGATAAAAATAGAATTTAGTGGTTTTTGGAAATTTACAAGAAATCTAACAGTTTTAGAGTCAAATTGAGTTCAGATTTGATTTCAGAGAGATCGATTACACAAGTAAACGTCAACTTCTAGACCTTTGTAGCAACGATGTCGATTTTAGAATTTTTTCGAATTTCTATCGATTGGGGTAGAAAAAAAAAGTCGAAAAAATTGAAATTTTTTACATCGATTTTATGACTTATTCTTGTAGATTTTGAACCACTGAGCACGAATCTAGCCGTAGTTTCTTTCTAGACGTCGTACTTTTTGAGTTAGGGCGATTTGAAGACTTTGATTTCTATCGATTTGGGCAAGCATTAGGCTTGAAAAAAAGTCGAAAATATTGAAATTTTTTAAATCGATTTTATGACTTATTCCTGTAGATTTTGAACCACTGAGCACGAATCTAGCCGTAGTTTCTTTGTACACGTCGTACTTTTTGAGTTAGGGTGATTTAAAAACTTCGATTTCTATCGACTTGGGCAAGCATGAGGCTTGAATAAAAAGACGAAAATATTGAAATTTTTTACATCAATTTTATGACTTATAATTGTAGATTTTGAACCGCTTAGCACGAATCTGACTGTGGTTTCTTTGTACAAGTCGTACTTTTTCAGTTATGACGATTTGAAGACTTTGGTTCAAAATTTTCGTCAAAATCGACCAAATTCGCAAATATCAACTTTCTTATAATAAGGTGTTCGGTTTTTATTCTTGCACCGTTCGATAGCGTATGAAATACGGATAAATTTGATGTATCTTGACACGATATAAGAGTCTCCGTTCAAGAGCTACAGACATCTAAAAATTAGATAAAAATAGAATTTAGTGGTTTTTGGAAATTTACAAGAAATCTATCAGTTCTAGAGTCAAATTGAGTTCAGATTTGATTTCAGAGAGATCGATTACACAAGTAAACGTCAACTTCCAGACCGTTGTAGCAACGATGTCGATTTTAGAATTTTTTCGAATTTCTATCGATTGGGGTAGAAAAAAAAAGTCGAAATAATTGAAATTTTTTACATCGATTTTATGACTTATTCTTGTAGATTTTGAACCGCTGAGCACGAATCTGGCCGTAGTTTCTTTCTACACGTCGTACTTTTTGAGTTACGGCGATTTGAAGACTTTGATTTCTATCGATTTGGGCAAGCATTAGGCTTGAATAAAAAGTCGAAAATATTTAAATTTTTTACATCAATTTTATGACTTATTCTTGTAGATTTTGAACCGCTTAGCACGAATCTGACTGTGGTTTCTTTCTACACGTCGTACTTTTTTATTTACGGCGATTTGAAGACTTTGATTTCTATCGATTTGGGCAAGCATTAGGCTTGAAAAAAAAGGCGAAAATATTGAAATTTTTTACATCAATTTTATGACTTATTCTTGTAGATTTTGAACCGCTGAGCACGAATCTGACCTTAGTTTCTTTCTAGACGTCGTACTTTTTTAGTTACGGCGATTTCAAGACTTTGATTTCTATCGATTTGGGCAAGCATTAGGCTTGAAAAAAAGTCGAAAATATTGAAATTTTTTAAATCGATTTTATGACTTATTCTTGTAGATTTTGAACCGCTGAGCACGAATTTGACCATAGTTTCTTTCTAGACGTCGTACTTTTTTAGTTACGGCGATTTGAAGACTTTGATTTCTATCGATTTGGGCAAGCATTAGGCTTGAAAAAAAGTCGAAAATATTGAAATTTTTTAAATCGATTTTATGACTTATTCTTGTAGATTTTGAACCGCTGAGCACGAATCTAGCCGTAGTTTCTTTCTACACGTCGTACTTTTTGAGTTAGGGCGATTTGAGGACTTTGATTTCTATCGATTTGGGCAAGCATTAGGCTTGAAAAAAAAGGCAAAAATATTGAAATTTTTTACGTTGATTTTATGACTTATTCTTGTAGATTTTGAACCGCTTAGCACGAATCTGACTGTGGTTTCTCTGTACAAGTCTTATTTTTTCAGTTAAGACGATTTGAACACTTTGGTTCAAAATTTTCGTCAAAATCGACCAAATTCGCAAATATCAACTTTCTTATAATAAGGTGTAAGATTTTTATTCTTGCACCGTTCGATAGCCCATGAAATCCGGATAAATTTGATGTATTTTGACACGATATAAGAGTCTCCGTTCAAGAGCTACAGATATCTAAAAATTAGATAAAAATAGAATTTAGTGGTTTTTGGAAATTTACAAGAAATCTAACAGTTTTAGAGTCAAATTGAGTTCAGATTTGATTTCAGAGAGATCGATTACATAAGTAAACGTCAACTTCTAGACCTTTGTAGCAACGATGTCGATTTTAGAATTTTTTTGAATGTCTATCGATTGGGGTAGAAAAAAAAAGTCGAAAATATTGAAATTTTTTACATCGATTTTATGACTTACTCTTGTAGATTTTGAACCGCTGTGCACGAATCTGGCCGTAGTTTCTTTCTACACGTCGTACTTTTTGAGTTACGGCGATTTGAAGACTTTGATTTCTATCGATTTGGGCAAGCATTAGGCTTGAAAAAAAAGTCGAAAATATTGAAATTTTTTACATCAATTTTATGACTTATTCTTGTAGATTTTGAACCGCTGAGCACGAATCTAGCCGTAGTTTCTTTCTAGACGTCGTACTTTTTGAGTTAGGGCGATTTAAAGACTTCGATTTCTATCGATTTGGGCAAGCATTAGGCTTGAAAAAAAGTCGAAAATATTGAAATTTTTTAAATCGATTTTATGACTTATTCCTGTAGATTTTGAACCACAGAGCACGAATCTAGCCGTAGTTTCTTTCTAGACGTCGTACTTTTTGAGTTAGGGCGATTTAAAGACTTCGATTTCTATCGATTTGGGCAAGCATTAGGCTTGAAAAAAAGTCGAAAATATTGAAATTTTTTACATCAATTTTATGACTTATTCTTGTAGATTTTGAACCGCTTAGCACGAATCTGACTGTGGTTTCTTTGTACAAGTCGTACTTTTTCAGTTATGACGATTTGAAGACTTTGGTTCAAAATTTTCGTCAAAATCGACCAAATTCGCAAATATCAACTTTCTTATAATAAGGTGTAAGGTTTTTATTCTTGCACCGTTCGATAGCGTATGAAATACGGATAAATTTGATGTATCTTGACACGATATAAGAGTCTCCGTTTAAGAGCTACAGACATCTAAAAATTAGATAAAAATAGAATTTAGTGGTTTTTGGAAATTTACAAGAAATCTACAGTTCTAGAGTCAAATTGAGTTCAGATTTGATTTCAGAGAGATCGATTACACAAGTAAACGTCAACTTCCAGACCGTTGTAGCAACGATGTCGATTTTAGAATTTTTTCGAATTTCTATCGATTGGGGTAGAAAAAAAAAGTCGAAAATATTGAAATTTTTTACATCAATTTTATGACTTATTCTTGTAGATTTTGAACCGCTGAGCACGAATCTAGCCGTAGTTTCTTTCTAGACGTCGTACTTTTTGAGTTAGGGCGATTTGAAGACTTTGATTTCTATCGATTTGGGCAAGCATTAGGCTTGAAAAAAAAGTCGAAAATATTGAAATTTTTTACATCAATTTTATGACTTATTCTTGTAGATTTTGAACCGCTTAGCACGAATCTGACTGTGGTTTCTTTCTACACGTCGTACTTTTTTAGTTACGGCGATTTGAAGATTTTGATTTCTATCGATTTGGGCTAGCATTAGGCTTGAAAAAAAGTCGAAAATATTGAAATTTTTTAAATCGACTTTATGACTTATTCTTGTAGATTTTGAACCGCTGAGCACGAATCTGGCCGTGGTTTCTTTCTACACGTCGTACTTTTTGAGTTAGGGCGATTTAAAGACTTCGATTTTTATCGATTTGGGCAAGCATTAGGCTTGAAAAAAAGTCGAAAATATTGAAATTTTTTACATCAATTTTATGACTTATTCTTGTAGATTTTGAACCGCTTAGCACGAATCTGACTGTGGTTTCTTTGTACAAGTCGTACTTTTTCAGTTATGACGATTTGAAGACTTTGGTTCAAAATTTTCGTCAAAATCGACCAAATTCGCAAATATCAACTTTCTTATAATAAGGTGTAAGGTTTTTATTCTTGCACCGTTCGATAGCGTATGAAATACGGATAAATTTGATGTATCTTGACACGATATAAGAGTCTCCGTTCAAGAGCTACAGACATCTAAAAATTAGATAAAAATAGAATTTAGTGGTTTTTGGAAATTTACAAGAAATCTACAGTTCTAGAGTCAAATTGAGTTCAGATTTGATTTCAGAGAGATCGATTACACAAGTAAACGTCAACTTCCAGACCGTTGTAGCAACGATGTCGATTTTAGAATTTTTTCGAATTTCTATCGATTGGGGTAGAAAAAAAAAGTCGAAAATATTGAAATTTTTTACATCAATTTTATGACTTATTCTTGTAGATTTTGAACCGCTGAGCACGAATCTAGCCGTAGTTTCTTTCTAGACGTCGTACTTTTTGAGTTAGGGCGATTTGAAGACTTTGATTTCTATCGATTTGGGCAAGCATTAGGCTTGAAAAAAAAGTCGAAAATATTGAAATTTTTTACATCAATTTTATGACTTATTCTTGTAGATTTTGAACCGCTGAGCACGAATCTTGCCGTAGTTTCTTTCTAGACGTCGTACTTTTTGAGTTAGGGCGATTTGAAGACTTTGATTTCTATCGATTTGGGCAAGCATTAGGCTTAAAAAGAAGTCGAAAATATTGAAATTTTTTACATCAATTTTATGACTTATTCTTGTAGATTTTGAACCGCTGAGCACGAATCTAGCCGTAGTTTCTTTCTCGACGTCGTACTTTTTGAGTTAGGGCGATTTAAAGACTTTGATTTCTATCGATTTGGGCAAGCATTAGGCTTGAAAAAAAGTCGAAAATATTGAAATTTTTTAAATCGATTTTATGACTTATTCCTGTAGATTTTGAACCACTGAGCACGAATCTAGCCGTAGTTTCTTTCTAGACGTCGTACTTTTTGAGTTAGGGCGATTTAAAGACTTCGATTTCTATCGATTTGGGCAAACATTAGGCTTGAAAAAAAGTCGAAATTATTGAAATTTTTTAAATCGATTTTATGACTTATTCTTGTAGATTTTGAACCGCTGAGTACGAATCTAGCCGTAGTTTCTTTCTACACGTCGTACTTTTTGAGTTAGGGTGATTTAAAAACTTCGATTTCTATCGACTTGGGCAAGCATGAGGCTTGAATAAAAAGACGAAAATATTGAAATTTTTTACATCAATTTTATGACTTATTCTTGTAGATTTTGAACCGCTTAGCACGAATCTGACTGTGGTTTGTTTGTACAAGTCGTACTTTTTCAGTTATGACGATTTGAAGACTTTGGTTCAAAATTTTCGTCAAAATCGACCAAATTCGCAAATATCAACTTTCTTATAATAAGGTGTAAGGTTTTCATTCTTGCACCGTTCGATAGCCCGTGAAATACGGATCAAATTGATGTATCTTGACACGATATAGGAGTCTCCGTTCAACAGCTGCAGACGTCTAAAAATTAGATAAAAGTAGAATTTAGTGGTTTTTATAAATTTACAAGAAATCTAACAGTTTTAGAGTCAAATTGAGTTCAGATTTGATTTCAGAGAGATCGATTACACAAGTAAACGTCAACTTCTAGACCTTTGTAGCAACGATGTCGATTTTAGAATTTTTTCGAATTTCTATCGATTGCGGTAGAAAAAAAAAGTCGAAAAAATTGAAATTTTTTACATCGATTTTATGACTTATTCTTGTAGATTTTGAACCGCTGAGCACGAATCTAGCCGTAGTTTCTTTCTACACGTCGTACTTTTTGAGTTACGGCGATTTGAAGACTTTGATTTCTATCGATTTGGGCAAGCATTAGGCTTGAAAAAAAAGTCGAAAATATTGAAATTTTTTACATCAATTTTATGACTTATTCTTGTAGATTTTGAACCGCTGAGCACGAATCTGACCGTAGTTTCTTTCTAGACGTCGTACTTTTTTAGTTACGGCGATTTAAAGACTTTGATTTCTATCGATTTGGGCAAGCATTAGGCTTGAAAAAAAGTCGAAAATATTGAAATTTTTTAAATCGATTATATGACTTATTCTTGTAGATTTTGAATCACTTAGCACGAATCTAGCCGTAGTTTCTTTCTAGACGTCGTACTTTTTGAGTTAGGGCGATTAAAGACTTCGATTTCTATCGATTAGGGCAAGCATTAGGCTTGAAAAAAAGTCGAAAATATTAAAATTTTTTAAATCGATTTTATGACTTATTCTTGTAGATTTTGAATCACTGAGCACGAATCTAGCCGTAGTTTCTTTCTAGACGTCGTACTTTTTGAGTTAGGGCGATTAAAGACTTCGATTTCTATCGATTAGGGCAAGCATTAGGCTTGAAAAAAAAGGCGAAAATATTGAAATTTTTTACGTCGATTTTATGACTTATTCTTGTAGATTTTGAACCGCTTAGCACGAATCTGACTGTGGTTTCTCTGTACAAGTCTTATTTTTTCAGTTATGACGATTTGAAGACTTTGGTTCAAAATTTTCGTCAAAATCGACCAAATTCGCAAATATCAACTTTCTTATAATAAGGTGTAAGATTTTTATTCTTGCACCGTTCGATAGCCCATGAAATCCGGATAAATTTGATGTATTTTGACACGATATAAGAGTCTCCGTTCAAGAGCTACAGATATCTAAAAATTAGATAAAAATAGAATTTAGTGGTTTTTGGAAATTTACAAGAAATCTAACAGTTTTAGAGTCAAATTGAGTTCAGATTTGATTTCAGAGAGATCGATTACATAAGTAAACGTCAACTTATAGACCTTTGTAGCAACGATGTCGATTTTAGAATTTTTTTGAATTTCTATCGATTGGGGTAGAAAAAAAAAGTCGAAAAAATTGAAATTTTTTACATCGATTTTATGACTTATTCTTGTAGATTTTGAACCGCTGAGCACGAATCTAACCGTAGTTTCTTTCTACACGTCGTACTTTTTGAGTTAGGGTGATTTAAAAACTTCGATTTCTATCGACGTGGGCAAGCATGAGGCTTGAATAAAAAGACGAAAATATTGAAATTTTTTACATCAATTTTATGACTTATTCTTGTAGATTTTGAACCGCTTAGCACGAATCTGACTGTGGTTTCTTTGTACAAGTCGTACTTTTTGAGTTATGACGATTTGAAGACTTTGGTTCAAAATTTTCGTCAAAATCGACCAAATTCGCAAATATCAACTTTCTTATAATACGGTGTAAGGTTTTTATTCCTGCACCGTTCGATAGCGTATGAAATACGGATAAATTTGATGTATCTTGACACGATATAAGAGTCTCCGTTCAAGAGCTACAGACATCTAAAAATTAGATAAAAATAGAATTTAGTGGTTTTTGGAAATTTACAAGAAATCTATCAGTTATAGAGTCAAATTGAGTTCAGATTTGATTTCAGAGAGATCGATCACACAAGTAAACGTCAACTTCCAGACCGTTGTAGCAACGATGTCGATTTTAGAATTTTTTCGAATTTCTATCGATTGGGGTAGAAAAAAAAAGTCGAAAATTTTGAAATTTTTTATATCAATTTTATGACTTATTCTTGTAGATTTTGAACCGCTGAGCACGAATCTGGCCGTGGTTTCTTTCTACACGTCGTACTTTTTTAGTAACGGCGATTTGAAGACTTCGATTTCTATCGATTTGGGCAAGCATTAGGCTTGAAAAAAGAGTCGAAAATATTGAAATTTTTTAAATCGATTTTATGACTTATTCTTGTAGATTTTGAACCACTGAGCACGAATCTAGCCGTAGTTTCTTTCTAGACGTTGTACTTTTTGAGTTAGGGCGATTAAAGACTTCGATTTCTATCGATTAGGGCAAGCATTAGGCTTGAAAAAAAAGGCGAAAATATTGAAATTTTTTACGTCGATTTTATGACTTATTCTTGTAGATTTTGAACCGCTGAGCACGAATCCGGCCGTTTTCCTGTACAGGTCGTACTTTTTAAGATATGACCATTCGAATGTTTCAATTCAAAATTTTTGTCAAAATCGACCTAAATTGCAAATAGCAACTTCTTTATTATAAGACTTACAATTTTGGTTCATACAGCATTCGATAGCGTTTGTGAAATGGAGAAATTTGAATATATTTCAATTTGATGTAAGTCTATCTGTTGAAAAGTTACAAGAGTTTGAATATTAATAAAAATCGAAACTTAGTGGTTTTTCTAATTTTATATGAAATCTATTTATTCTAGCGTCGAATTGGTTATGATTACGGATTTGAGTTCAGGAAGGCCGATTATATATGAAAACGCTTATTTCCAGCCTTAAGTGCTACGATGTCGATTTTAGGATTTTTTCCAATTTCTATAGATTGGTGTTGAAAAAAAAAGTCGAAAGTATTGAAATTTTTTATATTGATTTTTTTACTTATTTTGATGGATTTTGAACTGCTTAACACAAATCTGGCCGTGGTTTCCGCGGGCGGGTTATACTTTTTATGAAATGATTATTTGAATAGTTTAACTCAAATTTTCACCAAAAGCGGCGCAAATTTATAATTTCAACTTCTTTATTATTAGACTTAGGATTTTTGTTCATACAGCACTCGATAGCCGCTGTAAAATGAAGAAATTTACATTTAATGTGAGTGTCTCCGTTCAAAAGTTACAAGAATTTAAAATTGAAGATGATCATAATTTTGTAGTTTTTTAAATTCTGCGGTTTCTCGCAATATTCGTCATTTGTCCGTCCGTCTCGCATCACCTCGATAACTAATTTATAATAAAACACCTCGCGATAAATGGGGTCACCGGGCTTTTAATTCTGACACTGGAGAAATTCAATTTTGCCACTGTATTGTTGCACCACCTATCTTTTATTCATTATCGTGCCGCGCTTCTACCTCGTCACGTTTCATTTCGGGTCGCAATTTCCATGTTTACATGGAAATTATGCGTTTTTAGCCCGATAGGAGGCCGAAACTTGGCCCCGACGGCGCGTCCACCTAATTTTCAGGGACGAAATAAATAAACACATCGGACATCGCAGCTGGGTCGTTACAGACCTAATTCACAATTCTACAGAGCTTTAGCACGCTCGCCACCCTTATAGGTCACCGACGGCTCACCACAAAGGGCTACACGTTATTTGCAGGCTATGCAGTAGTTTGTTAATTCAGATTGGGTTTTTGAGAAGTGGCAAAAAATTGAAAATTGTAGAAAGATCTTAAGTCTTTCAGTTAAATAATTTCTTAAGATTGTCGAACCATGTCAATCAAGTTGTTGCTTTAGGGCAACGAGAAAAAAATAATATGGCAAACAAAACATAAAATAAAACAAAAAATAGATTTTTGAAGTCAGGTAGTGTCCGAGGAGGAAAATCTATTGTTTAGATAGCACTTTATTTACAAACAACTACGAAACAGAAACAGCTATGTACAATACCGTCTTCATAAAAAATATATTGACATAGTCGCCTCCGCCGTCTTCGAGAGTGATAAGTTTGAGTTTGCCATTGTTCAGGGCGACCGGTTTCTGTACGTTACTTTTCACTAGAGCTTTAGCTTCATCTGCCTTGTCATTGAAAGTTAAATAGACCACTTTCTGTAGGTTCAAAATATTGCGTAATAGCTTCAAATTATTGTATTAAATTGTATTTTCTACAGTTTTATTTCCAACTTTCTTCTTGTATATACCTAGTAGTATTTTTTTGTCTATGCGTTGCTACTATATTAAGGGTGACCGCAAAACTTGAAGCAAAAATGTCTTAAAATCTATTTAAACAGACGTTTGCCAGTTTTGTGTAATACGATACATATTGAGTGCCCTCTTCAGAAACCCTACAAGGCTTAACATTATGGTTACCCTTGCGAAGAAGCTCGTGATTTTCACCGACGATTGAAACCCTAACCCTTTCGAAGCCACCACTAATCCTCCTGTAATTCGAGCAACTTGTGCAAAAGAAGATTCTAATTAACTTCTCATGATGCGTGTCTAGAACAATATGAGATTTGATTTCTAAGAACAGATTATAAATGCAATTTCTAACTTTGTAGCCGGGACCCTCCTTTGTAAGTGCATCCTACTATTACCGCTATGATGAATAAGAGAAGCCTCAGTAATGATACCATTTACTGGCAATGGTGTATGATTAGATGGAGACTGCACCCTTTATGGGGCGTACTCTTCATGTAAACTTTGTGTTTCTCTCAATTAGGGAGAAATAACGGACTTTGGTATTTAAGTGGTTTGGTTAATAATAGATCAGAAGAATTCTTCATGCCAACAAGAGTCTTTGCGAAGCTTCTATGCTATTATACTCTTTTTAGTTTAAAGTTGACGAGAGACTTAATTGGGTGCAAAAATTCTTTGGTTGCATAAGTGGTCGGGGGGTTGGTTGATTTAATTTTTAGCGTCGGGGTGCTGCCGTGGCAGCCGGGCTATCACACGTTAAGTAGTAAGATATAATGGCAATTTGTGCAACGAGGCAATCCCGAAGGTAACGGCCCCCCTAAATCCTGCCGTTGCGGAATCGTCTCGTTGTAAACCTCGACATCATAAAGCGTTTTTATATTTATTTTCCCTATAAACCATCCGGGCCCCCTTCCCTCGGCGCCTTCTCATTACGTGCCGGAGCAATAAGGAACCGAAGTACTCGGAGCTAATACTCGCTAATAAAAGGGAATTCAGATAGCACTCGGGGAATGACAGAGTGGAGTAATCGGATGGGGGCGCGATTCGCACAGACGACCTGACATGCACGAATTAATTCAACCTACGGTGATGAGTGGAAATTGGGAATATTTTTCTTTCCGCAAAATGTCCGCTCGCAATTTCCCTCAGGGTTAATATTAACATGGCGGCGTCGGCTTCATCTAATTAAACCCCCGTATACTGCATAGTTGAACTACCTCGTCAATCTCGCCAACTAAAAATGCGAATACCAAGGATTTCGGCAAGGGCTCCAAGGAGAATGCGTTAATTAACACGGGCGCGTTTAGGGAAATGTTTTTTTTCCGAGAGCCAGTTTGAAATCGGGAAGCCCGCTCCAATTCGGTCTCGCCCGAGTAAATAAGGAATAGAAAATTTTATATTCTTATGCAAATAACTTAAGTATTTCAATTTCGTCCTGAGCTTTTTATGAAGTGAAAATATTAAACGGGAACGCGTCCATTTATTTCGGAGGCGCGGAGGTTACTCGAAATGAATTGTCGGTTTAAATTATCAAGTCCGGCGCCTTAATTTGATCGCTGCAGCGTTTCGGCGGCCGCTTGTTTTATTATTCACGTCGAATTGTCAAGAATCAAGTCTGGCGGTTTTAATTAAGCGATTCGGCGGCGATTAAGAGTCGAGCTTCGACTGTATTCACTTTTAAATGCCACTTACCGTAACCACTGTCAGCGTTTCAGATAATCACTTTATTTCTACTATTAAAAATACACTTTGGCCAGCGCTTTTTAACGCCCTCTTTTGCCCCCTTTCGGTTCTAATCTTGCGGGAATTCAGTCGGCTTTATCTTATTTTCGCAGGTCTTGTAAAATGCAAAGCGACATAAGCATGAATGAGAACGGGAGATTCCGCGAGCCGGGCACATCGGGATGCCGTTAAGCAAGGCAATAATCGGAATGAGCAGAGGGTTAAATAAATCAAACAGGGAGCGGGACGCCGGCTTTGTACCTGTGTGTAGTTGATAGTTAGAGGCCGATGGACAAATACTTTGTGAGGTCCTTCAACCATGCCGTAACAAACGGCGTTATGCATGCGACTATTTGCTCGATAAAACGCAAGCGAACATAAATGAATGCACCGCGCATTCGTTCTATTTCCATAAATTCTTTGGACTTGCTGTAAATTTTTTATCAACCGCCACCAACGGGATGGCGGCAAAAGAACGATTACCATGACAAATTACCGCTCCGGCCAAACAAAACGACCGACTTATGCATAACATTGCGTTTGACTACCGCGGCTTTCCAACCACCCTCGCCAAAGCTACAGCAAAATGAGGAGAATTATTTAAAATTACTGTAAGTCGAATATTGAATTATGGCAACTAATATTGGTCGAACGGCTGAAAAATCGACGGAATAAAATGGGACGTCAATTTGGGTGTAAAATAAAGTTATTGCGATATTTAAGCTTTAACATGTGCTGTCATGCAGAACTTGGTAAATTACACATATATTACTTGAAATTGCGTGAAAATTTCGCAATAGCAAGCCGAGAAGCTGAGAAGATGAAAAAATCTAAAAGGCCTTTAGTTCGGAATAGCTGGAATCCTCAAGAATTTAAAATGCTAAAAGCTATAAAAGCAAATGTTTTTTCTGGAATTAAAGTGTCTCTGACTCCACGACGCTAACATGGCGTTAAAGAAGGAAAGGAAACCAGTTTAGTGGTTGTTATTGTTTAAATTTGAATTATTTAGTCTATTTATACTTAAAAACCCAAAGAATCTCTAGTTAATAAGCTGTAAAATTTTTTAATTGACATGTCCAAAAATTTTTAGATAAACTGCCACAACATGGGTTGTCAAAATTCATAACTGGAAAACCAATCAAAGCAAGTAAAAAAATTGTCTATTTTTATTTAAAATAAGAAAGTTTCCACCTTTAGACACATTTTGTATAAAACAGTTTTAAAATGAAAATTTTGGCTATTGGCTGAAGCATGGTCTAATTGAAAGTACTCTTCTCATCTTATCTCCATAATCGCTGTTTAGAAAACTGAGTTTGAGATTTTTCTCGTGTTTCGGCTCACTTCACTTTGGGTAGGGGAGGCCGAGCTCTGTGTTGAAATTCTCGTGGTCGGTTAGACCGAACCGAATCGCCTTGAACACGAACCAGGACCGGAGTGGCAAAAAACCGATTTTGTATCTAGTAATTGGGGACGAGAAGGACGTTAATTAAGCGCCGACACGTTATTAATACGAGTCCTGACACGTTTCTATGTAAATTTTATCAGCCCTTCATGAATGAGGAGTGATTCTCCCGGCGCCTCCGCCAATTTTGCTTGAGCAAGTGTCGCGTTACCATATAAATCCTAATTGTCGTCAGCGAGACATAGCGGAATCCCTCCCGACTAGGCACCTAGCCTCTAATTAACTCCCCAGCTACCACTCTTTTTCGTGTTTTGCATCCAAGATTCGGTTAATTAGATGAAACATGTAGCTACCTACGAATTTACGAATAAATCTCGCCGGCTCTTCGACGCGCTTTTCTTTCAAACTCGGAAAATTACAATAATAATGCAACCCCCTTCTTGATAGATGCTTTAACGAGTTATCCATTTGAATAAAATGGAACGAGCGAATGAACATTTTCATTTCCCTAAGCACGGCTCTGGAACAACTCGACGGGATTTATTCAAGTTTTTTTTTTCTGAAAGGACATGTCAAGAAGGAGATCATTTTCATATCTATCAACAAAATGTGCTTAATCTTGAATGAAACGCGGATTAAAAACTGCCGCCTGGTCGAGTCGAGGGAGAATCGTTTAATGGAAAGACTGATGAAAGCGTTTCTTTAATATTCGAGTGATCAAGTTTGAATTTAATTAAGTTTTGATCTTTATGTGGCGAAACCTCAATATTTATCTACTTGGTGGGTGTCTACCTACACGGTTTTATTCAATTAGGAGCGACATCGTGACGCGACGTAATCTCATTGAATATGAAAGAAGACCGCGGCGTAAGAGCTAAACTATGTTTCAAAGCTTGCAAAAAGTGCGTATAGCGCCTACGAAGATGGCTTTTTACAACCGTTTGTTTCAGGCAAGTCACCCCGAAAGCCACTTTACTTGATCGATAAAATATTAAAAATGACTTGTCGAAATTCCGTTGTCCGCATTAATTCTGGTTTTTGTTTCAATTTTTTGCACGACGTCAAATCAATTCCAGTTTCGTAATTCGAATTGCGAACATTCAGGAGGGTGGTTGTCGGGTAATCTGAGGGCTAAAAACGAAATTAGAGGCAAAATCGATAAATCCCGCTTATATATCTGCTCGATATTGTGTTACACCTATTTCTCATGCATCATCCTGACGTTCCGTTCTCCAGATATTTCCAAACAATTTGTTTTCGTTAAAATGCCCAATTCTGCTTGAAATCGCTGCGAGATCCGGCGCGTATTTCATTTTACACTCCACAAAAGCGCGATTTCGGGCTAAAGCGGTCTAATAACAAGCGACGTTGTAAAAAAGCACAAGTCACTGTTTCAGTACCGCTAGAGTTGACCACCGTGGCGATTTTCGCTCGGCAGAATTGCAGGAACGGCCGGTATTTCGGGGCAAGTGAAACGTGTTATAGGTTTCGCTCGACGTTCTTGACCCTCGAGCTCGAATACAAAAAGCCGTCTTTAAAGCAACGGAGAATTCAAAAGAAACGTAATTCGGTCGCAGCTTAACCCGATTGGAACGAACGGAACTTCTACGATTGTCCCCCACGTCATGCACTTTGGGGAAATGCCCCAAACATTGCCACGTTATTTGTTTATCGATTCGACTTGGCGCTTAGCTCCTTGATGGGCCTGTTGCTTTGCTGCAAACGCATATTGTTTAATTTACACCGCTTTGTCTGTTATTGCCGTTATAATAACTTCATAAAGGCGCACCAGCCAGTTAGGATGGAAATGAAGCGGTTCCGTGTCTTTGCAGCTCGTAGTCAGTACGATTTATTGCTGTAGTTTTAACGCACCGTGCCAGCATGCGACGCGCAATTAGAAGGGAAGCTACTGGCAAAAACTGGCCGACAAACGTATACAGAGGGTTTTATAATAAATTTTTAAAAAAATGGGACATTTACTAGACAACGAGCTTTGAAATCAAAATAGTTCGTCCCTTGTCCAAAATGCTAATTTATAACGGTCGATAATTTCACTCCTCATGTTGTTCTAGTATTTGTAACTCTTTATTGAGGAAAGTTACTTGATTTGGTGCCCTTCACAACCATCACCGAAATTATAAGACACCTTGTATAGCCATTATCACCAACAAAGAAAATGTGTAGAAATGCAGACTTTCTTGGTGCTAATTCTGAACAAACTCTTTACATTGCGAAACTTCTACGGTTGGCGGAGTAAAAAACATGGGATAATAATTTATAAAAAAGTTATAAAATAAAATTTTATATAAAACTGCCACGTTGAGCTTTATTCAGGTAATCGTAATTTATTTTAATGCGCCACTTGGTTCAGTATTCATGATTTTCACCGGCTTGAAAGTAAGCCCGACTTCAACAAGAAGGGTTACTTGACGACGGATTGAGTTAATATTAAACGTCCTCTCCCTCAATTGGGCAGAAGAATCAATCCGCATTAATTTATGTTAATGATATTTGTTTGATGGCGTGTGGAATCTAAGTAAACGTCGCTCTGATGGTTCAGACCCTTCTGTGTCTTTTCCGGGTCTTCGTTCCAACTCGTTCTACCGTAAATTCAATCAGCTGGAGCACCTTCGCATCTTTTGGTGCGTCTCCTCCTAATGCGAATCGAAAACCTAACCCGTGTCTGTGAATCACTGGCGAGGTCTGGGTGGGGTAAGCTAATATGAGAATTTGGTCTTGAAATCCGGTAATTGGCTTCCCGGAGCGTATACAGTCATAGCAACTAGGACCGCCCGAGAGGTCCAACTCGGAGTAAAGGCGAATTTCCTCAGAGGATCAGGAGCAGACGAACGACAGGGACGAGTTAATATCCCGCAAGGAGAGGAATTTACGTGGCCCTGGTGCAGTTGAATTTTTGTTATTAACATCGCTGGCGAGACAATTGGGGATGGAAATTCGGCGGTTGTCTTGCCAATTTGAGGACGAGACGGCGAGGAGTTTGATTGTGTGCTAAATAAATCATTCCCGGCGGAAACTCGCAACTATGTGAGTTGATTATTAAAGTAGCGCGAGGCGTGTATGGCGTCGCTGTAAGGGTGCGTCTGAAGATGACACGAACATCGCTAATTATCTAGTAAATAGTGAAGAAAGGGCGGGCGCAACGACGCGAACGTGTTTCACTCGATCAGATGGCAACGGGACCTGTTTATCTTGGCCGATGTCTTATGTGGGGGCGGCGGTGCGTTCACAGATAGGGCCTTATTTGAATGCGACCAGGCAGCGTTCATTAGCCGGCGCCATGGCTGGCGTCAGTTAACGTGTACCTATTAGACGCCCTGTCACGCTGATGAAAATTGATTCCATCCTCCTGATCTGGCGTAACGTTATCTTTCGTCCCGACACAATAACCCGCGTCTTACAGCTGCAATGCGTCACGCCAAAACTTGGATTTCATCAAAGGAGTAACCGGGTAAATTGGCGCATAAACAATTCCCCGGCGACCGCACTTCGAGAACCGGCTGCAATCTGTCAAGAGTCGGAGATAGAACGCCACTTCCGCCCCGGCTACGTGCCCCTGCGACCTCCGCTAATCTCCCATCTCGCCTCGCCGTACACTCGATATACACCACACAAATAAATTACGAGAAGCGGTACTTAGCGAATCCAATTAAGTTATGCCGCCTCTGAAAAACTCGACGTTATCCTCAAGAAATTACGTGGCTGCCTCTTTGCCCGCGTTGCCGTCG
The DNA here is from genome assembly GCA_951805265.1 of Schizotus pectinicornis. NCBI lineage: Eukaryota > Metazoa > Arthropoda > Insecta > Coleoptera > Pyrochroidae > Schizotus > Schizotus pectinicornis. The sequence goes on from OX638206.1 coordinate 4,303,934, forward strand.
CCGAATTGGCTGCTTGCCGACGAACTGCCGTTAACGCGCCGGTCGGACTTGCATTAAAGGATTTGGCCCGGGAAGAGGCGCAAACTTCAATTATAATTCAATTACAGAAAGCCCCTCGCAGCGGAAATGGACGCGTAAACAAGCCGCTTTCATAATTTAAAACCGCCCGAAATCAGGACGACTAACAAGACGGCAAACGCGGAAAGCTTCCGGTAACACCATGGAATTTTTCACTTCCTTTCGCCATCACCAAAACCAACGCGACAACACTTGCATCTTCAGGACAATGTTTTGACCCAAGTTGATTGAAGACTATGAAATACTTCTGCGCGCCTTCAGAGATTTTTCTAAACAATCAACTTTCAATCTATGTAGGTGTGTTGAAAATCTCGTTAGACTATCTTCTATAGATCCATAGAAAAATTTTTCTCAGAAAGTTACGATTTGAGGAAAAGAATTAATTATCAAGTTCAGTTAAAGTGGACAAAGACGATTTAAAAAAATGAAGCACTTACCAACACATTACTTTTCTTCAAACTCTCTAATTGGGTAATTAATTAATTGCGTAACGTCAAAAAGCGTAACTTCCGAAGTCGCTCACTTCTGCATGTTATTTGATTCTAATTGAAATTGCGTTAAAAAAATTAAGAGAAAAGGCGCGCTTGATAATAATTATCCTCGTTTGATATTATGCCAAAAACTGAAAGTGATAGGTAGATAGCGGTCGATTACTCCATCGAGTAGGAAGTGAAGCGTCGCCGGGTCGAACTCCATAAATTTAAGTATGAGTGCAGCGAAGAAAAAAGCGCCGATAGTGCCGGCGACAATGTGTTAAATCAAGAGGATATCCTATACAAAAGATCCTTAAACGTCATTCAAAAGTAAATGAATCATGATATTTAAATTTTATGAATTTACCAGGAACCCGGGCGATCCATTAGGGGCTAAGAGGCCTCCTTTCCTTAAACAAAAAAGTCAGTTGAAAACTTTTAAATCCACGCAATTACTATTAGACAAGAAACTGTGGCTTCAACCAATCCGGGGTGTTGTTATTGAACTGCTGTAAAGACATCGCGTGACCGGAACTGGAGCTTGATAAACTTAATTCGTGTTTTACGTTTTTCAACAGCGTTCCCGGTCGTTCGCTAATCTTTTCCTCGTCTATCATAAATAATGACTTGGATCGGACGCATAAAACAATGAAAACGACCGGTCGCCGCTTCGGTTTGTTGTAAACAATTGCGTAAAAACAATTTGCTCTGGACGCAAACCGGAATTATTTTATTACCGGACTAAATAACGCCCGAATTGGATTATGCGACCGAACGTTTTGTTTATGTGATCCGAACCGTATTTGCCAATCGTCCGGACGAACTCCCCTAACTACGGCTGAATGTGGGATTCCCGTAATTAGGGGTGGTGGTGCGTAAACGTGAGACCGTGAAAAGAGCAGGGTTTCGTCGAAAATCGCGTGACTGGTTGAAAAGCCGAAGTTATTGTTCTGCGGAGATAATGGAGGAGGGAATATTTCAATTATCAAGTAGCTATTAGCGTGTGGCAGACCGGGCTTTAGTGTTATATCTGTAATCATGCGAACTGGGTGGGACGTGGCTTTATCTCTTTATTTTTTTGTTAACGGTCCTTTTTCACGGCGAAATCGACCATGTTCGCGTTTACTATCATGTGGAAATGTTGTTCAGCGACAACGCGATAGCGTCGCGTTTACTGTTATTGCGTCGTGGCGGTATTGGATTAAACACGCATGGTTGTACTTTAGTGTATTGTTTTCCAAAGGACACATTTACATGATTACGAAAACCAAAAATGGAAATTAATTACCCGCGCCGTTTACCCTATTAACCTAATTAAGTGGCACGATTTTGCGGCCCCAGACGCCCCCGCTATCGCAATCCTAAGCCACCATTTTGCACCTCAAATTTCACAACAGTGTAACTCTTATTTACGTATTTACGAACGCGTTTTAAGCCCTTTTGTACATGTACGCTAACATTTATGTTGCCGCTGAATAGGCCACGGACGAATGAACGCTTCTAGTCTCCCAGTGTTTAATTTCAGGATAAAAAATCGGTTGATGAAAACACGTTTTTCATATTCGCAGCGTTTACTGGATGTACCTAAACGCCTGAAATCAGTTTTATATTTCATATTTAAACAAAGCAAATTTGATACGGCCCATGGGCAATTTTCACTGTTAATATCTAGAGCATACTCTAACGTATTTTATGTAGATTTACTTACAAATAACTGTATTAATCGATAAGGCAGCTTGTCCTACCGGCTATTATTAAAATGATGTAAATGTAGCATTTTTCAGTAGTTTTCGTAACAAATTTTGATAAAAACTGCATAATGCAAAGAATCGAAAAGCAAACGAGGTAAAATCATTAATAAAAAAAAAAAAATAATATTAGAGGCAGAATAATTTTTTTCAAAAAACCTTAATAAACCCTTTTCAGTCAGATAAAAAGTATACATCACGCTGCTACTCCCAGTTCAAAATTTATAATTCAGAAACTCCAATTATAAAAATTTATGAAACATTTATTTTCAGGCAATTAGCGGCTATTTCAATGTGGGACCAGTTGAAACCTATGATTTTAAGTAGCGTCTTATCTGGGGAAATTTTGAGCTAACCCTGTTTGTAAATTGGCGGGTGCTGATTAAAGGGTGTTTTGAATATGTGGCGAGGTGCGACAATAAAACTCGACGGAACTGCGCATCGAAAGTTGAAATTTCATTAGTGCCAAACGCGACAGTCGGCAATTGTGTAGTTGAAGGAGAGGGTTATTTAACATCACAAAAGGTTAATGAAGAGAGAAGAATTGTTCAAAGACTCAAACCGAAGGTTTTTCCATTATCTTATCGCACCTTATTCGTCAACCGCCCTCTTTCATTTCGACGTTCTGAAAAGGAATCGTAAAAAACGCGTAGAGAAATAAATTTTACTACCAAATGATCGCAGGGGCGAGAAAGTGGTTAGCGCAAAGCGGCCGGTTGTGAACAGTGAACGTCTACTGGACTGGAACAGCGAGTTAGGGTCGAATTGACTTTACAGTAACTTCCAAATGACTTCACTACTCACTCGCACGGTGCCGATCAAAAAGTGAAATGGCAACGCAGCTCTGTTTGTTCGCACGACCTTCCACTACTTCCATGTATATCTAAATTTGGTAGGCAAATTACCCCTAGGAGTAGCGTAAACTTTGCAACTCATCCAACCCCTCGAACAGAAAGACAACGCGCCGGGCTCGCTCCCTAACCAGGGGCATAAAAATTCCAAAGAAGCTCGCGAACAGGCGCCGGGCTTCGCCAACTTCCAAGGTTAATTCCGCAAACATTGTTGTCACCTGCAACCGAAAAAGGACGACGCCCCGGCCTTTTACTCCGCGCCATTGTTGGTCGACCCGCTTTCATGTCAATTAGTTCGGTACTTTTTAGATAATTAATTTTCTTCACAAAGCACAAAATGCGTGACTCCCCCGTCCTTTGTCTATCAGCGAAGATGGGGAAAAAACTAATTTTAAGAGGTGCGAGAAAATCGAAACTCACCACTTACAGGAAGTCCCTATTACAATCAGGAAGGGTGAAAGAAATGACGATTCTTTGAAATTACTTCATAAGCCAGTTTAATATTGGGTAACCAAGTTAGTTAGTTATAGAAACAGTTGGACCATTGTACTTATTGTCAAATGTGACGAACACCTACATCCACTTACTATTTGCTTTCTTCCCAAGAAAGCCGACAATGGAGAAGTAAAACATTAAGGAAAGCGTTTGATGGAAAAGCACTTAGTCGCTCAAATCCTGATAATAAGCATCTTATTGGGAGAAAAGCGAGCACTGCGACAAAAATTGCTTAAGTGAAGTAGCAAAAAATAACCTCCAGACAGGTAACGTTCGCAACCGGTAAATTCATTAAAAAGTCGCCTTGTTTAAGGGAGAAAAACGCGATTTCGAATCGCATTTTTAATTGAATCGTCAAAGCGCTTTCGCGTGGAAGACTCAATTACGAAAAACACAAACAAACGATCCGCGCGTGATGTTGGCAGTTATTAAAAATGAGGTTTAAAAAAGAAAACAATCTTTGAAAAATTTCGAAATGTTGCCTTGCGATCATAAATATGGGGCTTGACAGGTTCATCTATCTGTTTCGTACACTGGGGAGCACGATAGAACGGGTGCAATATTTTAAGAACTATATGGATTTGCGCATCGAACAATCGCACACCCCGGTATGAAGACTGGGAACGTCGCGGAAATAATCGTCTGCGTGCTTATTGAAAATTTATCACCGTTGATCGTTCACCGCTAAGTGAAGGAGCAATTTATTGGGAGAAACGGGAACATTGCTCGGTAATTTTAGCAAAGCGGAATTATAATTTGATATTTGTTAGCTCAAGTACTCCCCCTGGAGAGGTACCATGTTTCAAGCGTTTCGCAGGATCTACAAAGACGAATCCTGCAGGAAGAGGGAAGCTGGGCGGAAATTTATATCACTCAAGATATTTTGTAATGAAATAAATTTCTCAAGTTTATTAATTCCGTGGATTACTACTTAATGACATCTTTTGAAAAAAAGTAGGCACCTAACTGTGCAGCACGTTAGGTAAATAAAGGCTTTTTTCTTATTTCATAATCTCTCGTCAAAGTTTTGTTCAATGTTCGATGTTTAACAAACATAATGTAACGCGGTGATTACGATTTAACGTAGAAACATTCCATAAAAATCTCTACTCTCGCGGCGTTAGCGCAACTGATCCATTGAAAATCAAATTTTATTCGTCGTTTTGCCCGGCTGTAGGCAATTTCGGGACATAATCGAAAACAATGTACGAATAACGATTCCCCGTATACCACCATAATCGTAAAGAGTAAAAACCATGTCGAATGGGTCGAAATCAAGAGAATGGCGTTGAAAGTATTAAAATCGTCGAGGGTATCCACGTACGCTTTAAGCTCGGATAATCCTTTTCGGCCGGTCGGTTAACGTTCCGTACCTCTGAAAAATATGAATAAGATTAACTTTTTATCCGCCCACTACCGCTGAGATTAAATTTGGTAAAACGTAAGGTCAAAATTTGCATTTGGGCCTTTCGACGCGAAAATTTCGAAGCACGGCCAGAATCGCCGTTCATTGTTCTCGAACTCAATCAATCATCTTTGGCGAGGACAACGGCGTTAATAAATTCATTTGTCTTTTATCAAGCTGTAGTCGGGATCCGGTGATGGTGACTGAGACAAACTGTCGATATTCTCAATTTCGAGTAACTAAATTCATCACTGTTCGACAGTGTATGTTGGCGCCGTGCTTGCTTCCCATTCAAGAGATTTTGAGGTGAATTTAATCAATAAAACCGAACCACCGACTGGGCCTTGCTTCCAGCGAACAAGGGACAAAAAGAGAGTTTTCTGCCAGTTTCAAACGCTTTAGCGAAGGTTACCTGGTTCTAAATTTTCCAGTCGCCTCGCCGCAACCAACGCCTCATAATATATTTCGGCAGAAATGAACGATCGCCCTCCAGCCCCTGAAACGCACAATAATAATAAATTTTAGAATTCTTCTACAATTTTCGAGATAATTGGAATTCTGGTTCTAATTTCTTGCGACTTTTCATGGGCATTTTTCAGACTTAAGTTCGTTACTTTATAATGACTCGACGTTAATTCCGAATTTTCCAAATGATCGTTCAAAAGCCCGGCTCGCTTTGTGCAATTTCTAGCTCGAAGTTTATCCCATTAACATTTTCAGGAAGCCTCTAGACTGAGGAAACAAGAAAGATGAAACGTGTCACGAAACGGTGCTGATCCGGTCTGCAAACTCCCGTTTCATGCAATATAACGCTCATGTTCCAGGTTTCCTGTTTCCTCAGCCTGCCAGCTTGACGTCAGGAATTATTCTTTAATTGCTAAATTGGCGCTACCTCGCCGAAATGCTACACGGAACGTAATTAAAAATAAAATTCACCGTTCCCAATTCTTTTGTTACCTTTCCCAAACAGGATACACTTTGTGTTTATTCGCTTCTACCTTCCGGAATTAAAGTCCCACATGGGTCGTTTGCGGCGACTTGGGGCAGTTAAGAGAAATTTATTGGAAGAAATTAAAGGATCTCGTTAACATACAAGACGCTAACAAAGTTTTTCGCTTTAATCCGCACCAAGAAACTTGAGGTCTCACCGAGTATTAGAGGGTGCAGCGAGCCAATCGATCATGGCCGATAATGCACCAACCACTTAGGCAAATTAGTGCTGCGACAACATAATTTAACAAGTTGTGAATATTGCGATGTCAAACAGGATCCACGCAACAAAGCTGGAAGACAAATTTTGGTTTTTGACGCGTCTAAAATATTCACTTAAGAGTAATTGAGCAAAGATTACAAAATAACGTAGTTTGTTCTTTCCAATATGTTTCTACAGCAATTTACATTGGATGGTCCTCCAACTCCAGCATTAAATTACAAGTATTTTTTTTACCCTTTTTGAGCCTCTTGGAATAATTGCGGGAAATTAGGAGCAAGGAAATTTAAAAAGTCTTATTGACATGCGACGCATTAACGTGTCTAAAGAATTTCTACATTAAGGAGTCATGTCATGTAACACGCAATGTTCTAAGCAGCCTAAATTTCTAATAACAAAGATAAACGACAAGTCAATCAACATGTGTATTAGTTTTCGTTATAGTCATTGGAAATGTAAACTATTTGTAGAGTCCTTCAAATAGATTGGTGCAAGAGCCGATCAGATGCACAAATGGTGGAGGTGCCGGGTAAATACTAGGCAGTAAGTTACCATAAAAGTTTTCTTACGTAAAATTGGCTAATGTTGTTATAACATTATTTTTTTATTTTAATTCATGAGTTATTATTTTCCAGAGATCCTTTCTCATCTTCATTACTGAAGATTCTAGGTCTGTCTACACAGACTTTATAGTAAACTACTAAATTTTTTAAAAAAATTTATTGGTTTATCATTGTTATAATTAAAATTGGCATTTAAAAAAAAACACTTTTCTTATTTAAAATATAAAGAATATTTGAAAAACAAAGTAGGCATAAAAGCTGATAACATTTACACATTTAAAGTAACGCTCGATTAGTTTTAATACACGAAGTAATGATTCGCAATTCACTGATACATTAAGGGTCAATTTAATTCAATATTTATCTGAATTAAATATGTTTTTCGTTGCGATAATTTGAAAGCGTTTGGTTGGATCTGATTAACGCACGAAATATCGGAAACTAATCAAGAATTATCGAAATTGCGCCGAGATCAAGCTCGCGATTAAACATAATTCGTCCGTCGTATCATGCGTCACAAAACTGAAAGAGTCAATAATGTCTACGAAAAAAAAGATTGTGTTGTCCTGAAAAGTGCGATAAAGTCCACGCACTGCATCTGTTCGATTAGGGGTGTTCGGTGAAATATTGATGTCGTGTTTAACGTTGGCTTTTATTAATAGAGCGCCACTAAAGAGACAATAAAGTCGCTTTGTATATAAACCGCGCCCCATTAAAAATTGAGAGTAATCCAGGTTTTAAATAATTCATCTGTTAAGTGGGCAACATTGAACGATCGCACAAATACTTTCCGTGCCGGTGTTGGTTTAGGAATCTCCCCGAGTACCGGTGTCGGGATTGTTACCAGGCCAGTGGAACAGAACACGGAACTAAATGAAATAAATTACGGCGTTAAATTTAGTTTAGTTTAGCGCATTGCGGAAAACTCGAACGAAAGTTCATAGATCGTTTCGTTCGTCAGTATTCTGCGGAGTATCCTTACGGGATCCTCTTAATCTGGACATTAAACAGCCAAGGTTGACCCACATAGATAAAAACGTTACGGTCATTATCGATTGAGTCGGACGGGGGCAATTGAATTAGCAAGAAATCGGAGCACATTTGTGCAAAAATCCCGTTATCTTTTGGCCGAGCTTATAAATTTGCTTTGTAAAATATTGAGCTTGAAACGGCGGCCGTGCAATTTATCAAGCTCCCCTTTTTACTTTTGTGCTCGTTTTCATAAGCTTTCAATTATGATGCAAAATTGTAGGCTACTGTATTTTAATATCGGATTAAATTAAATCCCTCTGTAACATAATAGCGCCGCTCACTTCATTTTTGAGGAGATTTTCGCCATCAAACGGATCGATTTTTCGAGATAATTCAGCAGGAAACGGGGGTGCGTCAAGTGCTTGTTAACAATGCACCCGCGTCGAGTATTGTCGGATTGAACAAACTATCTCGCTAAATTCTTCAAAGAATTCCGGATCAAACTCGACAAAAAGAACAAGGTTCGTTACCGTTAGCGCGATTTAAATTTGACACAGCAGCCGTCAGGAATAATACACTGTTTATGCATGAGGTTGTTCAGCGGGAAGCTGGAACGTCAAAGCGCCAATTTTGGCCCGACTGAAATATGTTCGAGTCGTGCAGAGGCTTAAATATTACCGAAACGGGTGAAAACTTTCAAAAGCTCCGGATTACTATTCAAAAGAAACTATTTCAGGATGAATTATTAAAAAAGAAAAGTGTTGCCCGGAACCGCGTCACGTCCTCGGCGAGAGTGATGGTATCAATAGCTATCGATGTACGGCCGCAGTAAACCCGGTAATATTTCCGCCAAGAACATCCCCTTAGAACGACTTAAGTTATTGACAGAGGATTTCCATATAGACGGCCGCACCAATAAGAAACAAAATTGACCCCATGCCGGCCCCGAAACATGGCCCGTTGGAAATAAAAACAATATACGACTGTCATAAAACGTAGCGGCGCAGTGGGGTGTTGCATGCAATATATCTGATAGTAAAGTGCGTAATTTGCATACATATTTTATTCATCCTGCACAAAGGAAATCAATTGTATTACTTTAAATACGTTAGGTCCGTGGCCGCAACACTGTAATGGCCCAGCAACAGGGGTTACGAAAAATGCCCCTTTAGAAAGTATTTACTGCTAATTTTTGCAGGAACCACGTCTACCCTTAAAATTAATACAAGACATGCTTTGTTAATCCACTGATGGTTTCAAGTAATTACTTCAAAAAAATCTCTCTAAATAACATGCTACAAATAAAGATAAATTTTATCTCGATATTTTTCTTTGGCGAATAACAGCGACTAAATAAGTGTACTTGGAAAAGTTTTATGTACAGGAAAGTTAAAAACAATGAATTTCAGTCGTCTTATAACAAGTTCCAAAATAAGATTAGGTATTGAAAGAACTTTGTAGTGATGTTGGTAAAACGGAAGTTGTTCGATTTTGTATGAAACTGCCGCAGCGCGCTGTCAATTTATTCGCAAGTGTAGTATTTGTCTCAACATTTTTGAATGTACGGAAATGGTAATAAAATTTAATTAATAGGAACATAGCAAAATAGGCTTAGCAGAAGGCGCTATTCTTAACAACTTTTGGTCTAATCTGTAGAGATAGAATACAAATTTCTACTGGATTATTCTATTTAAATTTGCATGTGCTGACGAGCCATTTCGAAATTCTCCAGAACTCTGTGACTTTATTTGGAAGATTAACGAGCTTCTGGTAATCGGGCGAATAGATTGGTGAATATCACAAAACTTATTGGATTTCGGTTCCGTGCTGATCCCGCGGGGCTTTCGTCTTTTTCCCAATAGCTTAAACTCGTTTGATTTGGGGCCCGTTTGCATGTGAATCCCGTGGCAATATTTCGTAAATTAACGTCCGGCAGCCGCGTTCTCCTCCATCAAAGAAACTCCTGATTGCAGGGCGCGTCCGCAAAGCCGTTTCCGTCATTATAGACGGCGAACCCGGCCACTGTTTCCTCTTTCTTTATTGCTTTATTTTTCTAAAATATTGGACCGTAGATAGTTGGAAAGTTATTTAGAAACTTTTATTATCACAAGTTCGGGCTTTATGAAATTCTACGAGGGCATTTCTCCCGTACCCTAGGTGATCGAATCGCTAACAAATCGACGAATTATTTCCAACATCTTACGGTCCTCGTTGTTTCGCGGCTTATTCCGATAATTAATTGCAGTCTGGGGAGGTGTTGAGAAAAATCGCACGACCGGCTCTGCATGGGTACCGGAGTTCGTTATGGCACTCGCGTGCCACATCCCTTGTCGACATTATTTACCGAACGGCCGCCATTAATAGGCGAAACATGTCACCAAACATTTGCTTAATTTCGACACATTTGGACCGCAAATAACTAATCAATGCCGCAGAATTGGACCGCTAAGCCGCCTAGCGCACTAGGCCCCATTTCGACAACCGACCCAACTTCTCACATTACCTCCGTTAATTTCAATGACTATGGCAACAAACAGCAGATTATATACCTATACTCCATAATGCCTACAGACTGCCATTTTGCGCAAATCATATAGGGTAGGTACGTACTAGAAGTCCTTCTGATTATCTCAGTGTGTTTACCCCATTCAGTTTGTCTCAAGAATTTGTGGATACCTGTAGACCTAGTACCTATGTAAAATGGCAATTGTTAAATTTACGATAAGTACTATTTGTGCTAAGGGTAGAAATCCATAACTTCGGTCGAAAGCTTTGACTGAGAACTTACCACACGGCTGCAATAATGTTTCCAACTTTCACAATTTTTCAATTTTTTTTAAGTTGGGCAAGGAACGCGGGATTGTGGTGGTGGGCATTGCTGCGTCAGCAGAGAGATGGATAGGTAAGTCGAATAACAGTGGCGATGTGGCATATCGCAAAATTGTCGAGAGTTGAGAGGGATGAATTACTTTAATTATCACCTCGCAAACGAAACACGTTACCCCTAAATTGGGTCCACTTTTCAACCTCGTAATTACCCATAATCAAATCGGACATGAAATGGAGTTGGTTTTTGGCATTATGCGAGCTCAACAAATAATCGTTAATATATGAACATCGGGGTGGCGCGAGCTCGGCGGTTTAATGCGCGTCCCTTTTTTTGTTAACAGTCCATTATCCCTGCAACAGTGCACTTTCGGAACCGGATTTAATTTCGTATCGTTAAAAAATCGCCATTGTGAGCACGAATACAGTTTCATCGTTGGTTTCTTGAAAACCGCCCCCGGTTCGGGGGTGATTTATTGTTTCGCTCAAATCGGAGGAAGGGCGATAAACAGCGATTCGCAGTCCGGCCCTGTTTTAATAATTTCCTGTTGACTCTGCGCCATTCCGCGATCTAAAAGGGTGGCAATATGTTTTAAAAATGGAAGAAGAGGCTTGTTTAAATTTAGGGCGGACGTGAGACAACTGCTAAGGGTCGTCGGATGTCTGTGTTAGACGCTTCCGCCGATGACTGGATGATATAATCTTTTATCTAGCATTTTCATTAATTAAGAGTTGCAATAACGCGGAATATCGGTGGAGTTTGGCCGTAATTACCATTAATTATAGGAGTTTCTGCGCTAATAATTCAAATTAATGAAGTAATTCACAATTCGTTATCCCGTTTTCCTTAGAGACCGCAAATTAATCTCTAGGTTTCCGTAAGGAGGGAAATTCGCTGAGACAATCACCCGCACTCTTGAAAATTCGGCGTGGATCGAGGTCGTTTTTCGCCGTTAATTTACCAGCAGCAGAATTCAATTTGGAACACTTGTAAATTAGGGGTGTTAATGTTGTTTTCGGGGCCGATATGTTTAATTAAAGCGCAGTATAGCCAATAACGCCAATATTATGAGCTTTTTCCGGCGTGTTCGTGACATGTCGTAAAGTTGTGTTGAAAAATTAAAATTGTTATTGTAAGGGTGGTCTTAAATTTTGTCGCATTTCAGGGGTAACGCTCATTTGCCCCAATTATCAAACAACCTTGTGCTGGCCTTGTCAATTTTTTTTCTATTAAATCCATTGCGTAAACACGGATAAACACGGAATGACAAATTGCGTCCCTGTCGATAATTGAATGCTCAAATTGCGCATAACTAACGGCATTTAAATTACAAAATAGATTTTTGCGATCGCGTAACGTGTCGGGGGGTTCGATGTGCGCCGTGTTATTGTGATTGCCGTATCTTTAAAATTCCTGTCGTATCGAATACCAATTTTACGTATCGAATTTTGGGCCGCCGGCGTTAAATCTAAAATTGAAAACTCTCAAGAGCGAATCTGAATACAAAATGAAACATCATTTTGTTTGTAAATATGGCGAAAATATTTTCCACTAGCAAAAAGTTTATTTGAATAAATATTTGGGGAAGAAATCGGCGCTTTCGCTAGGTACGCAAAAATCCACCCAAAAACCATCTCGGTGCAGACGGATAACGTCACGAAATAATTGGTTTAGCCACTAAATCTCTGCGGCTGTTCATTGAGGAGGCTACAAGAACAAATCTAGTTCAACGAAAATATGAGGCATATCAGCTTAATCGAGTCTGTTTCAGACAACTTTTGTAATTGATTCCCTTCTCTCGAGTAATGCAGTGAAAAAATCCAAATTGAAAAACTTCTCCAGATAATATAAGCAAATTAGAAAGATCAGATGAAAGTTAAATTACCCAGAAGTCGGCAGATTTTCGAAACGTTATATCGATATTGCGTATCAATCAGAAGAATCGACGGTGATTGGGTAGAAAGGAGGTACCAGAAATTGTAGCCACTAGAAGCTTTTAAAGTGATTTAAAAGCGGAAACGTTTATTAAATGGATTCCCTCTTCACAAGTTGTGCTTCGAATAACGACATATTATTTAATTCTTGCTAAGAGCCGCTCCAGCCGCGCGGAATCATGAAATTACGAAACAGAGATTGCTTTAGTTCTAACAAATAGTTAAAAAAAAAAATAACCGTCACCAACTGCGCTTGTAATTGAAACTTATATTAGAGAAAACTTTAACAGAAATGATTCAACAATTAACGAGTTTTTTATAAAAAAAATATTGTTAGCTAAACGTTATGAAGGAAAATTTACCCAAATAGATTTAAAATAAAAATAATTTCGGTAATGATTGTTGCTATAACCAAAATTTTAGTAACGATTTTAGCAGAGCGCTGCAGTAATAATTGAAGGGACGCATAAAAACGTTTTTAATTTGCCCTAAAGCAGAATTGCAGAGTTTGGGCAGTGTTAGGCAAAGTATTTGATAAAGTTTTCAAAAAGTAAAATTACCTTAGCTATTCTTTCTGTTCATCTATTTGTCCTTTGCTAGCAATTGCTTCAGAATTTTCCCGTCACGCTAGATTCAAGTGGTGCGTCCGAAATGGCGTCGCGTGAGAACCGTTTCACATGTAGGTACTTAATTCCTCGAGTAAAAACTTGTAAAATGTGCGAGGATCCGGATGGCAGATATCAGGGGGTCGTTCTCAATAGGTGGCGTTCTGGGGCCTCTGTCATGCAGGCTCGCGTTCGCTCGCTAGCGGCGATATTTCACGGCGATGGCTGAAAACCTAACACAATTTGTAACCGAATTCAGTATATGAAAACTAACGAGGCATTTTATTTTTAACGTTGATTTATAGATTTCACGGCAATTTATTTTGATTAATGATAGATTTTGCAGTGTTCAGGGGGCGATTTTAAAATGAACTTGCCACAGTAGCTGTTTTTGGGTCGTGGCCCGGCCGCTCTGAAATTAACCAAATTGTACAACCCAAATTACCGTTGTTATTTCAACTGAAAACACCCGACCGCATGCACGTATTTCACCGTCATCACAAGACCGGCTCTTCTATCTTCGTTTTGTTTTTCCGTTGAACGAAACAATTTCGGGTTCGCTTCATAAAGTAAATATTAGAGTGTCGGCAGTAATCGTGCAATTTACGAGATAAATGCTGTAGCTGAATTGAATTATTTTAAATCTAGTCAGTTTATGTTATGGCGGTTTAACAACTAGACGTAAAAGTTTCAGTTATAAAACTAACTGCAAATAAAGAATCAAGTTCATGGTGTTTTCTGGGCGTAACGATGATTGATGCTTAGTTTCAGATCGGAGCCCTTCCGAGCTACTGAGGTAATGGCAAAATATCATTATTTCATGCGCCACCTCGTGTCGCTCCACGAATAAAACCCGGCTCGATCGAATAACCATTTGGGATCTTTACTGTCGCGAAATGCCATAAAATTACTAATAAAGCCTAGCTTTTAGGAAGTATTTACGATTAATATGTGCTATATACCTCTTAAGAGCTCCTGCCGTAAAGTTGATGATTAAAACCTTTGTTTTCGCGGTCGATTTTATTTCTCACTCCCGTATCAACCAATTAAAACTCATGACGTGCTTATTCATGGCGCGTTAAAACCAAACAGTAATCTCTGATGGGATAGAAACTTTTCCCGGCTAAAGCTGTTTATCTAAAAAGCGCTTTTCATGTCGACCGGCTATTGCCGAAATTCTCCTCAAATAGTTGAAATTAAATCCAGTACCGTAAATGTAAAATGATTGTCGAAACGAAACGATTGCTTCCCAAGAAACTTAATCGAAAGAAGGTATTTTGTCTTTGGAACTTGGAAGTTGTAATTTGTTCTTCGGGTATACACAATCAAATTACGTTCGTCGATAATGCCTTCATTTGGCTGAATTAAATATGGCCGAGGCATTCTCTGTGCTTTGTATGCGGCGAGGGTGGAAAAAGGGAAACAATTGCAGTCGATATTAGCGGGTGTTACATGATTGCGCTCTAAGTGGAGATGGGTGCATTAAAAAAACATTCGGGGTGAAAAATGGTGGAGGCACCGGGTGAAATATTATTTTTTCATCGCCTGCTTAATTGCTTTTGCAGGTCATTTTGCAGAACTTTTAACATTCTTCTTTACAATGGGCCTATCTGGCCTCAGTGTGCGGTTCGGCGTTCAGCCGGGCCCCCCATGGGGAAAAAAAAAATTTAACATTCTTACTAGTAATAACGGGGTGGCTTGGCTACGACAAGTTATTTTATTCTAATCAATTTCTACATGCCAGATTTCACCAAGCTATCCTCCATCTCGACAAGTTTAAGTTTAAAATTAAATTTTACCGTTTTATATCATTTTACAGTTGTTAATTACGGGCTTTTGGCATTAACACCTTCTCCTGTTTCCCAAACTCGTAAAAATGGAAGTAATTGCTTAGAGTAATTAATAATTTTATTTGCTGCTTAATTCAGTCAAAATTATAGAGGAGCCACTTCTTGCTCTCATTATTATTCGTTACTTGTCGATATTTACAACTTTTTGAAATTTTCTTTCATGCAGCATCGGCACCTTCGAGAAGCTCTCACCTTGGGTCGTTGAGTTTTATGGAGCCTCTCGCGGACAAAGATAACGAGTTAAAATCAATAACTACATTAAAATTTGAACGAGACACCGAAAGTTTTTGCATAATCAGCTTAGATCGGTTCGATGGCCTAACGATTTCCGAATTAAGGCATTTAAAAAATGAATTCGATACAAAGTCCCGAGTCGATTTAAGGAAATAACGTAATTAAAGCTGTTGATTTAAGCAGCAAGGCTCGTTACTCTAGACATAACTTGCTTACTTGAGTTCACTTGAACGGTTTCGTTTCAGTCTGCGCTTCAGTGTTTCAATTATTTATAAAAATTGATGTTTTCTCTGAATTTGACGAGCTGCTTGATTAGTCGTGTAAATTGTTAAGCGTGGGCCGGGAAAGGGTTTCGAGGGTCGAGTTGTTGTCAAAGTCAAATGTTTCAATTTTTAATTTGGCGCCGGTGCTCAAGAAGCGCTCGGGGAGGTTAAGCGACGCATTTTTGTTGTCGGGAGGTTATGATTAGGTAAAAAGGCGCGATTGGGCCGGAAACGGATATAACATGATTAAAAAGTGGCGGTGAATACGTTTAAAAGAGATTTTGAAGGTGGAATTCTTTTCGTCGGATCGTAAATGGTCGATTCTCGTGGCGGGGTATAAATATTACCGTTGAAAGTTTGAAAGCAATCGAAAGAGCTCTTATCGGAGTGTGAATCCCCACGTTTAAGTTTAAATACTAAAACCGAAAGAACATCAAAAAGATAGAAGTTTTATATCCCGGGCGAGTCGCTGAAAATCATAGCAAACCAAATGAGTTTTTATATTAAAGAGCTGCGGCAGATTCGAGGAGATTAAACCTGGTGCGGTTTGATTTACCGGTTCGGGGGCGAGTTAAATCATCAAATAATGGCGGTTCTCGTGTTTCAATGTCGAATGGGGGGCGAATGCAAACTCGGATATTATCGGAAATTTCGGTTTAGAAAGCGAGCGGACACAAAAGTGTCCTGGCTCTTTGAAAAGCCCCGGAATTATGGGCGAAGTTGGCGGCGTTGCCGAAAAGTTGCAACAAAAGGTCATTCTGGTTGCGGTAGGTGCGAGTCATTGTTTGTGGAGAGAAACGAAGGCGGCGGCGAGCGGAAGGGGTCACAAATACAACTATGTAAATTGCCAACGGTGAGAAGAGTAGTGCGACTATCGCACAGACATGGGGTTAAATATACAGGGCTTCATTGAAAGCAATTAATTTCCGTGTTCACACGTTCCCTCTGAAACCCCTGTCGCAGGAAGACTAAAGCTCCGTAATCATGGTGCATATATATCGGACCCGCACGAAACTTCGCCCCTGGAGGAAAATTTAATAAAAGTATAAGTCAAACGCGAATGGAAGACGGCCTCCCAAGCGTATATAAACTTTTCGTTTATTGCTAGCTGGATCCACAAACATGGAAGTAATCAATTGTTTTTGAAGCATGTTTCTCGTAGTTTACCTGTGTTCTGGTTAGTTCCCAGATTGTGATTTATACTTATATTTTATTTTTGATCTAATCCCGAACTTTGGCCCAACTCGCTCTCAAACTTTGTTCTCGCCAGAATTCCCACTATAAATCGCATTACGGCCAAGCAAAAAGCGACATCTTCTAAAAAACTGACGGAACATTACAAAAAGAAGATTATTATTTCGTACTTGTGCATCTTTAGTAATCCAGGGTACCAGGGTCCGTCGCGAACATTATTAGTGGATATTCAAAGTTCGGGGTTTGGAAAATTCGCTGAAGAATTTCAATTTTTTAAAAGAAATTGTTCTTGAGAGCGGCTCACCTGTCTGGGCCTTTGAACGTGTAGTTTGTAGTGAAAATTATCTGGTGAAAGTGAGGAGCCGCCCAGACAGCTGCCACTTTGAAACAAACTCGCATTCGAGATCCGTCAGGACCGTAAGTTCCCAAACAAAATTACTTAATACACTTAGAACACAAAACGTATTAAAACTATCCCCCACATAACTAAGTTGCGAGACGAATTTCACGTCAATCTCGGCCCTAATTTAAATATTTACTTCATTTATTAGCGGTGGTGGCGTAGACGCATCAGCCGGCTGAAATATTCAGCGCATCTCGCAATTACGAAAAACGAATATCAAGTCGAAAATATTATAAAACTTGACAAATGCGGCCATTAACATTTTATTATGCAAAATAAAAACGCAGAATTACCTCTGGGTATTATAATGTTGTAAACCCCCGTTGCCCGTTACTAATTAAATTTGCAAGAGTAGGTATTTTTTTTTTGGTTTATGCTCATTCGAAAACTTGGAGTTGAATGAGGTAATTTTTTCTTTTACGTATCTCGACTAAGTTTGTTTTTATGTTTGGCAAAAATGACGGCTTGATGTGTAGCGGGGACAGCAACCGAAAATGCTCTTCGCTTTATTCGAGATAAAACCGGGCAATAAATAGCCCCCCTTTTGCGTCATCAGATGCGTAATCAAGTTGGCGTTACGACAAAAGTTAATTGTTACGGTCCTGTAAGTAATGAACTATTTAGTTGAAGTTGAGAATTTGAAAAGCTCGCCGAGTTTAGATACTTGGGACCAATTGTCGTGTCGCATAAGAGTCGGAAGGGTTGACGGAGGGCGTGCAAAAATGCGACGTTATTAATTCAATCAAAAAACTTTAATTAAATTTTTTACACCAAGTTGTACGTCTGGGTGCAAATTAACTTGAGAGAAATATACACATTCCTGTATAAAACATGACTGGGCGAAATGCGAATCCGAGACCTTCATTACGTAGGCAGCGTAAAATTCGCACACAAAACACCAGAACATATTAACCCAGTTGCAACATTTAATTTTAGTTGAATTTATAAACACTCGGAAACAATGTGTAACAGAATCTAATATTTGCTCTAAACTCGGGGGTGCGTTATTGTTGGCCGGTTCCTGACCCGCTTATTTATCACTTTTACCTCGACTTTTATAGCGCCGGGAAAATCCCTAAGCCGTTTGTATGGAAAACCGAATAATAAGGTGATTGATAGGATCGGACGCCTCAACTTATAGCGCTAATAATCCCTTTGTTCCTTTTACTCCCGAGTCCGCCAGTTCCCGAAAAACGCACTTTTTTTCACCCTAACCGATAAATAAATTCACTTCCATTCATTAACTTTATTGCATGTCTTTGTATTTACCACTTCAATACATCGAAGCGGCGTCTCTAATTTATTGCAAGGATGCTCGGCCTCAACGCAGGCGGCGCATTATTTTTCTGATTTGCCTCGCCGAAGGCGCCCCCTCATTTAATTAGCACTTTCAGCCACTTGATACGGCCGAATCCAAATTCTCATCGCACAGCTTCCTCCTATTTACTGCTCCTCTCATGATAGGGATTTTAATTTTTTTTCTTAAATTTAACAGCCTCCAGCCATCTATTAATGCAGATCGTGCACTCTGAGCTTTTTGCAAAAATAAAATAAAGAAACTGTTTCTTGTTTTAATTGTCAAATAACTGTTTGTTACTTTATGTTTGTTATTGTAAGGGTAGTTACCTCTGGATAGATTAACGTTTAATGTTCGAAATACACGACCCTCTTCCAGATTTTTTAGTTAATTTTTTATTAGCGTTGGCGATTTGCGATAGCGGCTTGATCAGTGTCCGCAATTTGAAACCTAATTAAAGCGGCCGTAATTTATTAACCAACACGGTATTTTATTAACGGATAGGGCTTTACGACAATATTAAATTTTTATTCGACAATTTAGCCGGTATTGCTCCTTATATTGCCTTGGATGCTGGCGGTTTGTTGTAAAAAAGTTATATTTTCCCTCTCGCGCGCACAAAACAGCGAGTGGATCCGCTAGGGCCGATATCACGCATTGCTGGAAGCGGATATAACTTCATATTTGGTGTGGGACATCGGTATGACCGCCTCTCGCAGGCTTTACGGTTAAACTGGTGGATGTTTGTGCGGCTGTTAGAGTCTCAACCGATAAGGACCCCCCGGTATAAAGATAACCGCTTTGCATGCATCGCTCCGGGCAGCTTTTTCATTTCTTCCCCACCACAACGCGAATCTTGCATAAATCGAATTATGATCCGGAGCCGGAAGATTTTTCAGTGTCAGAAATAATTACTGACGAGTGCGACCGATAAGAGGAATAAATCAGAGCTTGATCGGCCATTGCGTTAAAACTCCAACGTCTGCTTGTCAATAATAAAAGCCCGACGCTAATAATTAATTTGGTTTAGCACGAAACACCAATCAAATTTTGATGAGGCACCCAAATATATTGTGCCGAAAGACGGAAGAGAATTTTTTACGTTGTTAGTCGAGAACTGACGCTTTCCCTTGTCCGTAATATTTTATTATTCATCGTCTTAAAGTTTTATTTGATGCCTTGTTTTATTTACCCCGCCGTCGTAGGTATGCGGGAAAATAACAGAAACTGCCGTCGCATCGGCTAGAACAACGCGAGTTACCCCCGGCAGTTTCCCTTGGCTCGATTAAATTATCAAGATGGCTTGTTTCCTTTTACGGCCGGGTATCAAAATTTTTGTAAACGGTTCAACACCCTGCATTGCGAATTCAGTCTGGAGGATGAAATTCAATACTCCACCCACCAGCTGAGACAAAGATTAGGCGCAGCAAATCCGCTATTGCAGATGTATTTCTACAACAACATTATAGAGTCGTATTATAGAGTCGTGTCACCGACAGAGTTTGTAAAATACTTGGCAATTTTTTTTTGAAATTTTCTTTTTGCCTTCAAAACATGCCAAGTACGTATTACCTAAATTAATTGCTCAAAGAAAAATATACGGAGCCTGGATGGAACGAAATGTTACACTAAAACTGGCAGAACTAACACAACAAACGAATGATGAAATTTTGAAGTCAATCAAGATATTATTTTTTATTTAAAACCCTCTTGTTATTGTAGCAACGGCGCTAGTTTTGTTGTTATCAGAACCAGTAAAACTGTTTGCAATCTTGAAGCGTTTAGTTTCCCAACTTTACAAGAAATTCCTACTAAAAGGGAGTCAGACCAATTTTGAAGGAACAGAAATAGTGAAAGACGTTGCGGAATTTCTTCAGTAAAATTTTTCTCGCTCCACAGAGACGCAACAGCCCTCAAACGGCCAGAAAAACGCGACGAATCATTTCCACACCTCTTCGTTGCGTCTTTTTAATTTCGAAAAAAGTCGAGATTCGTTACTTAATTATCGCCACTAATGCCGGAATGATGTAAGAATGCCGGGCACCAGGATCCAATTAGGAATTTAATTGCGATCCGTCTCTGACGTGCTGATGTTTTAATTCCCATTAAGTGCGATCACACGCGTTATTGGCGTAATTTAATCTCTGACGTGGTCTCCGCCTTCCTGCCACTTTACGTTCTTTAAATACACTTACATCGGGGCAATGTTCAGAACCGAGTTGAAAATGTATTCGCGTTTAGGTAAGAAGGAAAGCGACCCCTGCGGGTGCGTCAGGTTGTTGGCAACAACTGCTGAAGAGGGTGGATGTTTATGTAGCGCAGGTGATACTTGAAACTCGGCTTTTCATGAAATTAAATTATTTAGAATGTCGCGAAACCGGACATAACGCGTTCAGGTGCATTTTCTCGGCGAGGATCGATTTTGGCTCAGGTTGATAAACACGTCGTCAATAAATGTTGAAATTTCTGTTTTTCGTGTCGAATTCCGGTAAATTTATTTCTAATACCTACGATCTAAGTCTTGAAAAGAATGGCCATGTATCGGAGTGTTTTGTCGAAGTTTCGTGTTCAATTTCTTTGAAAGTTGTTTGCAATACATCATTACTTTTGTCATATAGTTGCTAAAGTCGCGTGAGGGTGGTGGTGGAATTTCTTGAAATAACAACGATTGTTTGCAGTTGCACTTACGTGACTCAAATTAACAAGAAGACGTCTAGATCCATTAAAGTTTATCTAAGAATCAATCCGACCGTATTGAAGGGATATAATATTGAAAAATAATAAAGTTTAATGGTCACAACTTCTTTGTCTACGGCTTCTTCCAAGTTTCTCTTTTGATAGCATCGCTTTTACTACGGGACGATCGATTTCTTGTCACTGCCCGAAAGAGAGGAGTTAGGAAAGGTTGTGCGCCTATCATTTGGAACATTCTTATCAGATATTGATGTTGGCGATCGCTTTATTTTTACAGCCTCTACAACTTCGTATTTCTTTATAATTTGTGGCTTTTCTGATCTCGAGCGTCATTCGAAGGCGGTCGTTAGGATTCTATCAGCGTCTAGTGATTGGAGATTTCAGATGGATTTTTTTTCGCCGTTCCGGCCGGAGCTCTTTTCTTGGGTGTCGACTTTAAAAAAATAATCGACTTAAGCCCCCGGATCGTCGGGATAAGGAATTGGATTTCTTCGGGCGACACGAGTCAAATGTCGCGAACACTTTCCCAAAAAAGAAACCCATCATCACCGTTAATTCACCCGGACTTCACTTAAACTCACTTAAATTATTTACGTGAGGACGGTGGGTGACGAGGTGAGGGAGGAGGTGACAGTTGAAAAAACGTTACCTGCTGCTTTTGTTGCCGGTAGAGCGTCATTAAGGCGATCGTTAGATGCCTGCGGGATCTCTCGAGAAATGTTTCAAGTTCTTCGGCCGCAGCGCGATTCGTCCGAGAAGGCTCTAAAAATAATCGAATTAAGTCCGGGAATCTGTTGAATAGGACCGGGATTCCTCGACGACAGGCATCAAACGGGCGCTTTAACGGACCAGTTCCCGGAGAGCTTCTCGCGCCGGCGACTTAATAATACAGACGCGTACACTACATACAAACAAACAGGGCCATTATGGGTAGGTGAGAAAATAATCTTTTATCCCCGGCAATGGCTCGGCGTGCTTTCAGCTTAACTCGAGAACGCCTTTATCAAATCAATCTTTCGCAATAGCACTAAAAGTGCTGACGATGTAGCGCGCTATTCAAGTAGCCAGGGGAGCGAGGGCACAATGAAACGGGCTTTGTCATGCTCTATTCGAGAACTCTTATGCCTCTATGGCTGTTCTGAATATGCAGGCTATTAGATCGCCAAGCGCGCTGGAAATATGCCCCGGAGCCAGGACGAACAGATCCTCTCCTTTGGCTTATCGGCGGCGGGGATAAATACGGCGGTCGGGACACCGGCAGGATGTCGCATGACCCGGCGACTCGGAAATAAATCACCGACTTGTATCGAATCACCAGAGCACCAGAAAGCCGTGCATGTTGTTAAGCAACGGAAGATGGGCGTCGCGACTAGGAGGAAACGGCAGCGCCGCTGCAATCTCACCATGGGGACCGTCCCACTGCTCGGTCAGCTATGCAAGCTCTCCCTAAACATATCCTAAAGCTGCTTGCCGACGTTCAATCTCACCGAAAAGAAATTACATGACGCGTAGAGAAAATGAATAGAAAATATTTTTCTAAATGTCAACAATTAAATAAATTTAGTTGCGTAAAAAAAACTGCTGTTGAGCGTCTTGGGGGAAAGAGAAGGGTTGTTGAAAATGCAAATGCAGTTCGTGTCAGGTGATTGGGGTTGATTCGCTCGGACTGATGACCGCGGTGGTCGCCTCGGCTGCGGCGCGGGCTAATTCGTGAAAACGTGCGACAAGGTCCGTGTAGGTGTAATTCGGTAGCGCCGAGGCAAAATAAACCATCGACTTAAATGTATTTGAATAATTTAAAAGGACACGACGGCCCTCTGGGTGGCTCCTCTGACGCGAGCGTATCTACAGCAAATGAGAAGAAAATAGGATTTTGGTCATTCCGGCTCGCATCGAAGTTCCCATCAACAACCACTCAAGCTACTTTGCTCCGCTCCAGACGGATTGCCATGATAATAAAAAAGTTGTCAGTTAAAAGCTCTGATGAAACAGGAATTTCTTTTTATGCGCCAATAAAACGTTAGCGCCACTCGTTAAACCGGGTCGTATTTGTACAGGCATTAGAGCTAATTTAATTTTTTGCGCCCTCCTTTTGCACCGTATTGTTCCGATCACTAGTGCAACTCGTAATGAAAACAAGGAAAATAACTAAATATCGGGAATTTTTAACAAGAATTGTGTTGTGTTGCGTTGGCCGTCGAATTGGATTTCGCCCTTGCGACCCCATATTTTTTTGGGGGGAAAATGAAATTCTGGTTGACAAGAGGCGCGGATATATGGGAAAAACAAATCGTTTATGAAATCTGTTTGTTGCCGCAAATGTCTAGCGCAGATGCAAACTTGGTGTGGGGGGTCGCGTAACTTGAAAAGCAATAATACGGTTATAGAGAACATAAACATGTAAAAGTAATTTTGGTAACCGGAGTTGCGATCATTCACGGCGCTTGAACTATGTGCATAAAAGCTTTGGCCGTTTGCCCGTTACTCCAGTCGAGCAAATCCTGTTGTACTGCTAATAACGACGCAACCCAAAGCCTTGTCCCGAATAACATGATGACTACCGGGCCAATAACCGTAATGCTGCCGTTTTGTACACACAACTTTGCACTGAGATTGGTTATTGAACGGTCAAACTATCAATATCGATGGATGCTGTCGATGGAAGGCTGACCGCAAATTTTAAACGGACGACACATCCACATCGGCCTGATGCGAGTAGGGTCAAATCTGGAATTGACCCCAAGCACAAAACTAATTAATTAATACGGGCCTGTTTGACTAGTTACAATTGCAGAGTAGGATTACGCTCCGTTTATAGGCAGAATTTCTGCCAAGGTTGCACTAATTTTGTGGTTATTGTCAAATTCAGAACTTCAGTTAGATTATTCATTTTACTGAATACAACACTCTGGCTGGCGCTTTCACTATAAATCTTCATTTCCCGTAAGTTACCCGAGTCTCCTTCAACGGATATTTTATTGATCATAAAATAACATCTTGTTACGATGTTGAGTCAATAAGATATCTAGTGCCTCTTTGTTGCTGTAGCAAAGTCAATAAAGGCGCCATCTGCATAGAAAATATAATTTAGTTTGTTTCCATTCACAAAAATCTTTATAACTAACTATAGTACTGACTCAAAGAGAGTAATAATTAAAAAAGATTTGTGCTTCTGAAAGGATTCAGAAGTAAAGGAAAGTACTTATTAATTATTGCAAAAGTTTAGAGAATTATAATTTTGTAGAAGTGGAATCGTCCCTGAATTGCTTTTAAATTTCTGCACTCATTAGTCGATCAATAAATAATTGGTAGCAAATGCGATTTGCAATTAACTCGCTTTACAAATTGCGCTTCAATTTGTGGTTGTTTATTAAACACAATCCAAACAGTTTTTGCAATTCATTTGTTTTGTTTTTTTGTGATCAGGTAAAAAGGCAAGTAATGAGCGGTTGCACCAGCATAGCGGTCAACGAAGTTCTTTTCTGTGAAAATATTCTTGCGTCACACTTAAACCGTCACGACTTTATCGATAGAACAGTTTTTTGCGGCCGTCCGTTTCGAAAGTGCCAGTTCTTCGGCCAAACGTGTCGTTACTCATGCTGATATTTTCCAGCTCCAAAGTCAAAAGTTGTTTTTATTAACCCCCTACATCAGTCTTCCTTATACCCCATGAGGTGAACTAGAAAAATTACAAAAGCCACCGGCGAATGGCGTACGGCTTTGAAAGTTCAAAGCTCCGGAAGCGTCGGAGGCATTGTTTAAAATCTTGTAGTAATCTAAAACTTTTAAACTAAAATTGCCAACTGCGTCCTAATTTCGAGCATCCGATCCGGAGCAACTTCAAACATTGCAAAGAGCATCGTCTGTTTATTGCTCTTTTTGTCGGCGATTATTGCCTAACTACAACCGCTAGGAGCGAATTCCGATGCGATTCACCCGGCGCATCCACCATTTGTCACCGCGGACGTCTGCAGCGGCAAGTTTCAAGCCAATCCTACCACGAAATGCCACCCTGAGACCCCGTTTGTTCTTTATCCAGTAACTACAACGGAAGATCAGTCACGCTAAATAAAGAGCTACCAAATTTGTTTCCGTAAATTACTCACATCAAGCGCTGAACTTTATGATTGCAGCAGAACGTTCTACTAAATAAAAATTGTGACTCTTTTTCCAAAAGCAAATCTTTGTTTACAATAAATTACCATGTTGCACACGTAAAACAAAAATTTCTATGTTATCACCAGATGTTTAATCAAAGATTTTAAAAATTAAGAAATCGTAGCGGATAGCGCAAAGAAGCAAAAAAAATTCGAAAATTTCGTCTACAAACTATTTATAATCAATGCTTTCATTCTAGAACTGGCGTAGAGACATTTTTGTAAGCCGTCAGCACTTTTTCTTCTTGAAAATTTGAAATATTCTCAACATAACCACCTTGTTATTGTATCTGCACGTAGTTTAAACATTATACTGAAAGTGGAGCAATATTAAGCTTTAGAAGCTTTCCGCATGATAGCGAGAGCATCAACTATTTCAGCGAAATGAGAAATACGTTATAATTTTAACGTGTTATTATTGTATTGCTGCAGATGCTTTGCTGTTAACCTATTATACGAAATGCAGTTGCTGGCTGCCTCATTTTACCAGACGCTTAGTGCTTAGCATTAATGAAACTCTACTGTTTATGGCCGGAAAGCTTTTTGATCTCAAGCGGAATTAAAATATCGCGTTTCTGGAATAATGAAATAAATATTGGAGCCTTCGAGCTGCGGAATATCGAATTTGGCAAATTTTCCAAACACCTCTTGATTGGTTGTTTTTCCAAGCATTTTTTATTGCCACCACAAACGTAACTATGTTTGTAACGAAAGCACCTCTTGACGTTGATGTGGGTTGGTTGCCAACTGTTTCATGTCGAATTTTCGGCGAGTTACATTTCCATGACGCTAATCAAATGTCAGCGTTCGGCAAGTTAAACACGCCGATTTGGCATTAGCTCTAGGTTATTTGAGCGCTAATAATTCCGTGCAAACAATTCCGGTTGCAATTCGCCTTCGAGCAGTTACTTGCATTACCGATCCAAAAAAAATTATTGTCGTGGTCCTGGAACGTTATGCAAACTTGCTACAACATGACAAAGAAATGGAGTGTCTTTTATGACTGCGGTTCTGCAACACGGCAGCGCCATTTGGTGTTGTAAATGAAAACTGGCAAAAACAAATTAGGTCGTTATAGCAAATGCATTAAGCGGCAATGCAGCAGGGAAACATTTTTCAAGGGTGGTAATAAGTCGCGCTTTCGGAATCGCAGCCGCGAACCGAATACCTGCGAGGATCAAATACTCTTGTTCGCGCCGATATTGACTGCGCTTATTTACCAAAGTAAACAACTTGTTCGCCAAAGTTATTTCTCATCCGGCCAACTTCCACCGGCGTCTCCTGGTTGCCTTTTAAGCATACATTCCGCCATTACGCCGCTGTATATCCTTATTTATCTCTTTAATGCCGCGCATTTATGCGAGTTTTTACGAAGCACCTTTCTTGCCGGGCTAATGATGGCGCGAGGTAGAGGGAGGAAACCATTAATTTTTCTTGCTTCATCCGGCACAATTTGCAAAACTCTAACGGATACTTCTGTAACCCAAAGCAACATGTTCTTAGATGGTTAAGAAGTTATAATAAATTAAGAACAAAGAGTCGCAATTTGTTTGTTTTAATTTTGTGATGGTCCTGACCTCGGTTCTAACTCTCGCTCCAAGGGTTCAAATCCGTTCTAACCGCCAGGCTGTCAATGCGAGGTTGCTTGAGTCGAAAATTGACGAGGCCGAGGCGGAAGAATAACAATACAAACAAGTAAATAATTTCCGCAGTTAGGATGTTCCGTATCATAACAGAATTTCTCGTGGTTGTCCGAGCGTCAGAGGGCTTTTGTTGAAGTGCCGTTGATTAAACGTGATTCTTTATTGGGACGACGTGACCGAGTGAATGAATTTAATGATCTCCGAATTCTGTGCGATTGCCTTCTGCCACGAGTCCGGACCACCATCAATCGTCGTATATTTTTTGTTGCCGACGAGGGCGGTGCGCAATTTCGGTTTGCCATATCTTTAGCAATAAAAATGTGATATCGCAAAGGACATGTAGAAAGTTGGCTAGGGCCGTCGTAAAACACTCGACATCCCTCCGTTTACGAAATTAAATCGCGTAATTACTCCGTTACAATGTGTTTCCGTCGCGATGCGTTTTTTTTTTCTCTTCCTTTTCCGCGTCGACCCGCTCCCGACATATTCCAACAAAAATAGTGCCGTCGACAATTACTCTTCATTTAGTCCGGTTGAAATTACGAGCATTAAAAGTTTATTTCTAATTTACCGCTACACTTCTTCTTACTTCTGCGTTAACCACTGCGCATACATTTGCTCTTTTAATTAATTAATTTTGTGACATTACTCCGGGCTTCGTTTTCTTGCTCTTGACAAATACGCCTGTCTGCTTTCCACGCCTATAGCGCCACTTTTTACGCCCATTTGTTAAGCGAATTTAAAGAAAACAGTGACTGTTTAATTACGACAAACTGTTCCGCTTTATGAGCGGTAATATGTCACTAACTTTGTTTGTTCTAATTGCCGACGGCCAGAAAGCTTTGGTAAACTGACATTCATTCCGACTGCTCCCAGCACATCCAGCGATTGGGTGCCTAAACCAAAAGGGAACGAATTCTGACTGCCAAAATAATTACTTTGGAAAATTTTCAAAGTTAATTAATTTTTCAGCGTCTTTTAAATTGTTTTAGAAAATTGATTTTTTTTTGGAAAATGAAAGAAAACATTTGTTCAATCATAAATAATAATCAACATTTTTATTTAAAGTAGCTTCGAATCTGGGATTGCTGCTTCAGAAACTGATGGAATGGAACATCAAATAATTAGATTAAGACACAATAGATTTCCGGTCGCCCCTACATTACCCCAAAATGGCGCAGTTTAGAGGCTATCTGCAGCGAAATTACATTGCTAAATCGACAAGAGATATTGCATGTTAATAAATTTAGGAGTAATGTATTGGAATCAGCATAATTTTCAACATTTCGCCCGTTCTGTGTTGTGGCGCGCCATATTGCCTGAACATTTCTCAGATCAAGATTGTCAAAGTAGAATTTCCCAACTTAATAGGATTTAGGACCACCCGAGCTTACAACGTGTATATTAACTTTACAATTGACACAAGTGTAAGTAGATTAACTTATCTAAAATCTATTTGGTTGAATTTAGGGACAGCTCAAAATTTATCCTTCTTTGCATTCGCAATTTCGAGTCTTTAGTGTGGCGTTGGTATCGCTGAACAGGCGTCGCTTTCTGTCAAATTGCCGTCGTTACGCCGCCGTTAGAAACTATAGCGATTTTATTAAGTACTTTCGATGCAATTTTCGAGAGAGGTTTGAAACCGGAATTAATTTAGTTGAAAGTTATCGCATCAAACGATTTTATGTCACGAGTAATCTCTTTATCCTTTTATATTTATTGCCGACTTCAAGGGAAAAAAACATCCGGCGATACACGCCATCGTACAGTGAATATTAAAACCAGTTATAGGCCATTCCTTTGGTTTTAAAGGGTTGGAACGAGACACCTGGCTGTTTTCCAGGAAACGACGCCAAGCCGTCTTGTATGTCGTAACTATAGATTTTCTGGGAGCATCGGCGACATAATATTTACCCCAAATGGAGGGGCCATCCTTGGAACATTTGACTCGAAAACGCTAACTGAATAAAACGGAACGGGGCTTTTGTATGAAATATTGGGGTGTTGCGCGATATTTTTCGCAAATTCCCGTATTGAAATAAAGTTGAGCGTGCGAGGCCATAATTCTTTCTTCTGCTGCGGTCCTCGTCAAATAAATCTCAATTTGGGCCAATATTATGAATTTTTGACTTTATAACTTACGAGGGAATCTGCGGCCCGGGACAAGGCGTCGCCGCCGGATTTTCCGAAATTACACGTTTTGAAATGTTGAGTTAAAAATAATATTAAGGAGATCAATGGCTGTAAATTAAGTTAGCTCTGAAGATTTTTAGGCATTCAATTATATTAACCAGCGTTTCCTTAGTTTGTCTAGTTTTCAGTGGTGATCAAGGGCAAAACTATAACCAGCCGCATCATAGATTTTTCAGGGCTCCGGACGCGTCACTCTTTTTACTTCATTAACTTTCTAGCAAAACCAAGTTAACCCACATTCACCACTTTGATCCCGCATTTTACACTAAAACACCCCTCGCAGGTGACGCTGTTCGCTTTTACGATTACCTCTACGAAGAACAGCACGAAATGAATTTCGACCGCTTCTAATATTTACGTCGAAACACGTTTAATAGTCAATCACAACATTAAGCACGCCATTGTGATCGGCTGTCGACGTGAATGCACAATCAGTAATAATTTGAAAAAGCAGATACGTTAATATTGTTGGATGTAACATCAATTTTTCCCGGGCGCATACATCCTAATCCGGCATTCGCATCGCTGCTATCGTTGAGGCTTATTTTCGCAGGCTGTGATTGAAATTGATCGGTTTTTCGATCGAAAAGTGTTCGGAATACACCACGAATTAATCTCTTTTTGAACCGAAGAAATGGGGAGGTAGAGATGGCGTCAACGTGGATGCTCGTCATGAAGACGCGACATAAATTAAAATTCGTAGCATGACCCTAAGAAGAACATCATGTAGAAATTCCTTATTAAGAAACAAAAATTCTGTCTCGGTTTCGGAAAAACCTCTGGAATTGAGGTGGCGAAAGTGGTCATGTTTTCCGTTTGGGATAACTAAATGGGTAAATGGGTTGAGGGTTAACAGCCCGTGTTAACGTGACGAAAACGGGTCGTAAATTAAAATTCCTTCCGGAAAGCTGTAAAAAAAATCACGGAGGTAAAGTGCCCGGAAAGGTGTTTGCTTATACTGGGTGTTTCATGGCTATTAGAACATGGGACAATAAACATGCGTGTATTTTGTCTTTTGTAGGAGAAAATTGTGTAAATAAGGAGCTATGTTTATTAAAATTTATAATTTATGAACTAAGCGTCATATTGAAATGGAAATCTAGCTACCCAGAATTTTATTATTTTTTAGTAAAGTGCTAAAATTGGGCAAAATATACATTTTCATTAAAAACTATTTTCTATCATCGACCAAATTATTCGTTCTGTAACCTCCACTAATCTCTCCGTAATGATTTAAAATTGTTCATATGTTATTAACTACCACGTAGTGCTAATGGCCCTGGTGGTCGAAGTTTGATAAATTTTAATTAAGAAAAACTATTTTCTAACAGAATATAGACTCTCATCAAGCTTGGATGGACGAGTAGCACTTTGTAACTTTGTTTCAGCATTTACTGCGATTCCCTGAAGAGGTATTATTTAGCAAAATATAACTTCCCATGCTGTTTGCCTATATTGCAGTATGTGTGGGACACCCGGTAGACTCTTTACTTGTTACTTGGCATATTAAATTTGGGTGAGCGTCACATCCCGCAATCGCGTATTTCCCGCAGAATCCCCTGATGTTCCGTTGCCATTTTGCGAGATTTATTAGTCAAGCCTGGTTCTTTGTAAAACACACACATTTCGAGCGGCTGCGAGCTGTTCTTTATGTGTGAGTGGTTTGTCGCTGGGGGCATAAGAAGTCATCAGATTGGGGGCGAAACAAAATAACTTGCACGTGTCATTGACATTCCGTGCGTCTTCTCCGAGGAATTGAACGGATTTTGTGTGAAAGCTCTTTTGTATATTATTCACGGCATCATTATTAATGGAAACATAACTCCGATACCGGTGGCGAATCTCGAAACTTAATGCCGGCCAAAATTTACTGGTTACACGAAATCGTTGTCGAAATCTTTCTGTCAACTGCTTTGTTTCGGCGCTGCATCGGGATAAAAACGTAAAATGTGGAAGTGTGCTAAGCGGCTTACGAGTAATGCTCTTAAAACGCACAACTTTTAATAAAGTCGTAAATAGTTAACTAAATAATTCCGTGAAATAAATGGAACAAACGGCGTTGCACTTGCGGCTTACCACCAACGTTTTCCCGTCGTACGTTGTCAGGTAATTAACGAACTAGTCGGAGTGCAGAGCATATAAATTGCGGATAAGTTTTCAACAAAAACGTTAGTGTTCCATTGATGTCAATTGCAGGAGTTGTAAATCGAGTTTTTCCCTGCATCATAACTCCCCAGTTTTCCTCACAAATTCCTGCTTGGCGCCGAAGTTCTTTATTCACAAAAATAAAATGATTAGAACCATTGTTCATAAAAGTAACGTAAATTTGCAGCAGTTACGTAGGTACATTGAATGAATTACAATTAGGTAATTAGATAAAAAAATGACAAAGGTGAATTTTCATCATTAGTTTATGGCTTCCAAATTTGTTTGAAATTTCTCCAGATAATGCACAGTTGGTAATTAAAGTTTATGATGAACCTGGAAACCCTTAATATGTTGGTGGCGTTGAAGCGAAATAATTGCAACACTTAGCAGAATTATCGTCGAGCCGATTGATTAATGTTAAATGGCATCCACGTTTTCGCAGCTTCGATAATGAAACAGCTCCGGTGACATGCAGCCATGCAGTGCCGCTAATCGCGTTTTGCTTCGTCAAACCAAATCCACTCGGGAATAAGTTAGAACCGGAACAAACGGGTCGAGGCGTCCGGACCGGAATCAAATGTTAATCAAACGGTGATACACCAACCGGATCGATCCACACAACAGGTCCATAAGGGTGCCGGTTTTTCTGGATGGTTTTTTAATACCGTGAGCGTAGTCACTGCGGTGGTGGCGGCGTCTGCACCGTCCCCGTCACATTTCGGCGCAGGAAATCTGGCAACGCGACCGGATCCGCAGCTAAGTGTGTTTTACGACCACACCAGCTGCTCCCCAGGTGCACGCCAGGAGGCAGCTGCAAAGACATTGTTCCGACGCCACTTACCGCAACCTCCCTAATGGCGTTATTCTTTATAGGGTTCTCTCCGGGACCTTTTCCCAATCACAGCGGTTTTTCCATCAAATCAACTCCGGCTTCTTATTCGCGATGTTAACAATTTTTATTGCAGCGAAAGGCTTGAGATTTTTGCCAGCAGATTAGAAGGCGGGGATGTGGGGAACGGAATCGAGCCCGGCCGCGTATCGACCTCTTCCTCACAGGTGAACGACGTACATTTTTAACCACACCGCAAACGCTCTAGATTGATATCCGCCTAACTACACGGAAGCAAGTAAACCTCTGATTACATCTGGGGAATACCTTATGTCTCGTCTCTACTTTGTCATTCGAACTGCAAACGTAACTAACGTCTACGTAACGAGGATATACAGGGCACCCAGGACAACGACTGGAGCTCACGTTCATGCAGTCGTAATTTTCGATCTCATTACTCAAGTGTTACTAGCCAAATGTGCACGGAATTCCTAAATGACTGCACCATAAAACTGAAGCTTGAGCCTCTTCAGGGTTTTAGTCGCTAACAGTGGCGGCTTGTCCATAGGATCACAGGAGCACGTGCACCCCCACGGCCCCAAGAAGAAAAGAAAAAAATTAAATTTTTTGAAATAATATTATTTTTTTGTCTAGTAGGTTATAGGTAATAATTCGTTAAGAAAAAAGTTAGGCCGCGCTTCGACTCCCAACGTCCGTGTTTCCGTGCACCGTGACTATTTTTAAAACAAGCGCACGTGCTCCATTCCGTAAAGACTTTAGGTATCACCGGGGGGACGGAGGCAAAGGGAAATATGCCGAGAATATGCACAATTTGGTGCACAGTTTCACTGTGCTCCTTAGCAGTTCGGGCTGTTCGGAACTCGGTATTTACGACATTTTGGTGTATTTTACAATTTTACCGTCCAGTGTCCAGTATTAATAACAATGGCTAGTACAAGTAATGTAGGTGTAAATATAAACAATAGTGTAGTGAATATAAAAAAACAATTTGCTGCTTTACCGTTGCAAGAAAAAATTGCTTTCAAGAACTTGGGGAAACCAACACCCGATATTAATATAGTGCATATTACTAACTCTAAGTCAAGACAATATAAAAGAGAATTTAAACGTGACATTTATGAAAAAACCGATTGGATATGTGGATGCGCTGAAACAAATCGTTTATATTGTTTTCCGTGTTTGCTATTTGCTCGTGGTAACATCGAAACTAATTGGACCAAAACAGGTGTCAACGATTTAGGACATTTAGCGCAGAAAATAAAAAAACACGAAAACGCCCAATCACACATTAACGCCCAATTGGATTTAAAGTTACTTGGAAAACAGGACATTAGACAGCAGTTGGACAACGCATATAGGCGCAATATTCAACAACATAATGAAGTGATAGCAAAGAACCGATACGTTCTTTCCAAAATTATCAACTGCATTAAGCTTTGTGGAGTTTTTGAGTTGGCCCTGCGTGGTCATGATGAAACGATGGATTCTTTGAATCCGGGAATTTTTCGAGGGCTCATAAATTTTAGTGCCGAGTTAGATATAGCTCTTAAAGATCACATAGAAAAAGCCACCATATTCAAAGGAACATCCAAAACGATACAGAACGATTTGTTAGACTGCATGCTAGAAGCAATACAAGATACTATTAAAATAGAAATTTCAAGTGCCGAGTTTGTTTCTGTCATTGCTGATGAAACCAGTGATGTTTCATCCATTTTTCAAATGGCGATAGTGTTTCGATATGTACTACCCAATGGTGATCCAGTCGAGCGTTTTTGGAAATTTGTCAATCCTGCTGGCCATGATGCTGAAAGTCTAGCAGATAGTATTCGTGATGTTTTAAAAGAGGTAGGAATAGACAAACCCGAGAAACTCATTTCTCAAAGTTACGATGGAGCTAGTGTGATGTCTGGGAGATCTGCGGGAGTACAAAGAATTCTACAAAGAGACTATATTTACGCCTTCTATGTTCATTGTTACGCTCATCAATTAAATTTAATATTAGCTCAAGCAACAAGCCAAAATCAACAAGTTAGAGTATTTTTTTCAAATTTAAGTGATATTACAAATTTCTTTGCGAACTCACCACAAAGAATAGAAGTTCTAGATAGAATAGTCGGCAGAAGAATTCCACGTGCTTCCAATACAAGATGGAATTTTAAAAGCAGAACTGTTGCTACTGTATTTGAGTATCGAGAAATCTTAATTGAATGTATGGACGAAATAGAAGAAACATCAAAGCAAGCGACAGCAATAAATCAAGCCGGCGCGATATCTCGTATGCTCCAGGATTCCACATTTGTATTTTGGTTAAGTGTGTTTCATCGTATAATGCCTCATGCTGATCTTCTGTACAATCAATTACAGAAAATTGGAACAGATCCTGTTGAAATACGGCATTATACACAAACTTTTGAAAATTGTATCCAACAGGAAAGAGATAGTATTCAGGATGTTGTGACTGAAATATCTGAGGAAACACATGAGTTTAAGCGCCGGAAAAGAAATGTTGAAGACCCTTACATTACAAAGGTGGTTGCAGCCAAGGAAGTGTGCGATACTATTATTACTCATACAAAGGAGAGATTTTCATTTGCAAATCATCTTAGTGCTTCTAATCTCTTCTTATCCCAACAGTTTCCAAATTTTAATAAAGAATTTCCAGTTCATTATTTGAACGCAGCAATTGAATCATATCCATTTTTGGACGGAGTACGACTGAAAACTGAATTAGAAATAATTTACAAAAGACCAGACTTCAGAAACTTGTCTGGAGCAGTAAATTTGCTAAAATTTATAATAGAAAACAATCTGGAAGACTTATTTGCAGCAACTCTAAAGCTCTTGAAAGTTATTGTTACTATTCCTATGACGACAGCAGAGGCAGAAAGATGCTTTTCCACGTTGAAGCGCATTAAAACTTTCTTGCGGTCTTCAATGAATCAAGAGAGATTAACAGCTTTGGCAATGTTGTCAATGGAGAAGAGACTTATGCTGAATATGGTAAACTTCAACGATTTTGTCATAGACAAATTTGCCTCAAAAAAAAATAGGAGAATGGATTTTACTTTAAGGTTTTGTACATAATTTCAAAAAGAACGAACCATATAGTTTAGTGATGCGTTAGTGACCGGCAAAAGACCTTAAATAAAATGTAGTGTCGGGTAAAGGAAAATGCTGGAATATTTACAATAGACAGTATTATGATTCATCATCATAAGCGCAGACAGAGGAGGATAACGGACTTGGCATTAAGTAGTAAGTACCTCAAAATGCTTTAAAATTGCATTTTTAAAGCGAATATTTTCGAAATTTTCTCCGGGGGGCCTCTCAGAGACCCCCCATGGGGGGCTGCCCCTCTCTCATATTCCCTGCGTGGTGACCGTGTACACAGTGAACCCCCACACTTTCTACTCACGGGCCGCCACTGGTCGCTAAAAGAAACCAACTCAAGATAATGCCCCTATAGCTTTCTTATCAGCTTTTCTTGACACCATTCTTGCCGAAATCCAGAAATATTAACAAGATCTGCAAAGTTTCTGAAACCTGAACCCAAACAATGCCAAAAGTGTTCTCTGTGATTGTCAAGACAAAGTGATAAAATTGATATTAAATAACTAAATTTTTTGTTGCCAAAACCACGAGAACCTCATGAAAGTTGTTCTTTTTATGAACAGCTTAAAGAAGGTGTCCGAGGGTAATTATTTATTGAGATTGAAGGGAGAGAAGGGAATTGAGATGCACTTATTGCAATCCTTAGATGGCTGGGTCCGATTGAGTTTGCTTTATAGCTGCTCGTTCGCAACAAATCGAAATTGCCACATCATTTGGTCTCACGAACAGTAATTTTTCGAGGAACTACTGTGGCGAAATCATTCACGCTATTGCTGCTCTCAAAACGACAACTTCTATTTACAGTTCACTTTGTGTTAAGTACGGAAAATAAAAGTTTTGAGGCGGCAGCACAATGCTGTTGGTCGAAATATTATCGTTGACGAGACAGAATTTTTAGCTTCAAGATACGTGTTTGCTAGAAACCCACAACAACAACCATCACATAATTTGCTGTTTACTAACAGGGCTCACTGGAAATGAGCCAACGTAGGTGGAAGCGACGACCGGAATTCTGACTAGAAATTGGTTAATGGGCCCTCGAAGAAAATAGCCCGGCGATAAGTCGAACGAAACCAAACAAGAAAACAACGACTAATTTTGTTGGAAGAACCACCTATTAGTGGTCAGAGATTCTCTTTATATTTCCGAGAAAATTTGCGTTATTTATTTTGGTGACAGCTTTATAAAAAAATTAAATGTTGAAAGAAAACACAAAGCAACGAAACTGGATCAATGTTACAGGTCGGCGCAAAAACGAAGGTACAAATGAATACTGACAGACAATTCTCAGCAATAGACTAGAACGGAGATAAGCGACTAGTGTTTCGCACAAAACCACAACGAAACGCATAAACCCGAACAAACATCCAATCTCACTTGAAGAGGAAACTGAATTGCGTTAA
This sequence comes from Schizotus pectinicornis, assembly GCA_951805265.1. Classification (NCBI taxonomy): domain Eukaryota; kingdom Metazoa; phylum Arthropoda; class Insecta; order Coleoptera; family Pyrochroidae; genus Schizotus; species Schizotus pectinicornis. The sequence goes on from OX638206.1 coordinate 4,340,538, forward strand.
TTGTTCGTGCTTTACTTGATGTAAGGAGAATTCCAGAATTCTAATTGAAGCCGCTGAGGCCGTTTACGCCACTCTCTACGCAACAACGAGGTTACAACTTAGACGACCACTGCGACTTTTTCAATTTCTATTCGACGAGAAGTTTTGGTGGTTGCGTCACGAGAAAAATTACGATGGAAATTTGATTAGAAACCGGGACGTTGAGTTGTCGGCAATTTTACGTGGTGGAGAGTTTGTTGATTTTCCTCAAGAATCGCCGTGGAGAAATTTTATCATGTTGGATATTAGAAAGCGCAAGCAGTTACGTTTATCGTAAATATTCGGCGCGTAGCTGAAGGTGGCTTAATTTGACTCGCTCAAAGTTAGTTGCGGGGCTTCTCGGCCCCATAGTGAAAGCACGTATCAACTTGATACAAGTTAAATAAGGTTTCGTGTCGTATAATGAAAAAACTGATAACCAAGTTGAAGAAGAAATTTTGCGATATCTACTCTCAGAGGTGTGCCGTCGCGACGAAAATTAAATTCGATTTGAATAGTAGACCTGGCCGAGAGGTCTGTAGGTACCTACAATTGAGTTATATCGACAATTACGTGCCACACCTTTAACGTTTAGGAAAATAGCGGTAATTAGACATGAGTTAAACACGCCATATTGATTGTTATTAGCAAGCTACATTCGTTTGACGTGTAATTGCGGAGTTTCTGGAAATTTACGAGTGTTAATTGTTCCGGGCTCGAAATGGATCAATTTTAATGGCTCGTCCGCATTAATAAAAAGTGGAAACTGGCGCGATTTGCGGCGGCGATTAAAAATTAATTATTTACAATTTTCTCTGCGTCATCCCCATCAATTTTGGGTCGCCGAGGGCCCAATCCCAATTTAAAGGACAAACCAGGAGAACCAATATTTGAGTCCTACATGAGCGCCACAATTTGTTTCAGCCAGAAATATGCACCTTGGGTAGGAATTACATATCATCATTGAAGAACTAAACTACAATGAGTTAGTTAACACTAGTAGTTAATTTATGTTTATATGTTGCTGCTTAGTTGATGTACTTCTATTAATACAATCTTTTTTTGTTTTGTCGTCGTCACTTTTTCTTAAAACTTAATTTTTTTAAATAATTATTTAAAATTTAGAAAAAAAGGTTAAAGGACTAATGGCAGGTCTAGAACTAAGTTTGAAAACCGAAAACTGAGTAATGATACATTAGTAATCAAAACATTCGCCGAGGCGGGACGACACGTTTGCTGCGTTAAAATTTCATCCGTTCTTTAATTTATGCACGCGTCTCAAAGGGGAGCTTACGGGGTTTATAATTACTAGAGCGGAGATTAGTTGAATTTCGTCAAAATTTCGCCTTAAAGTTGATGTTTAGTTAGCGACAGCCGAGAGGAGTTATATTCCTGAAAGGCTGTGGATAATCTTATATAAGTCCCGCGACGAAAGGTTTAGTACTGGCACCAGTTGAACAGCTACAATCCCCGCAGTTCCTCTTTTGTTATCACCGCCGTAATATGTCCCGAAATTGCGGTACATCTTGTTCGCAAACAACAAAGCAATCCGGAAACGGAGCGATTACGCTTCTAGCCGGGCGGGATAATCTCTTTCTTATTGATGTCCAACTGAAAAATAATTGCGCCCTTGGTATTCGAACACCGCTCGTTTTCGGTTAATTAGACGGTTTAGGGTAGCCGGCAGCGGTGCTGCTGCGGGACACATAAATTTTAAATGATTTAAATATATTTTCTTCAGCAAATTATTTGCTTACCGTCGGAGCGAAGCCGTAAAACCCTTCAGATAAGCTTTAACGGGTGAGGCGAAACGCACAGCAGAACAACAAACAAATTTTATTATTCCCCGGGAGCACTTAGAAATTAGGTCCGCTATTATGTGATCCATCTCTGATAATACACCTCGACCCTGGAACGTTGCTGAAACTGCGCCATTACAATTTATTTCTTTGCCGAAGATCCGAGAAAACGCCGAAACTAGACAAACATTCAGCATCATCCAACTCTGTTTCGTCGCCTGCATCTACAACCCCATTTTACCCTTGCAAATATTTACCAAAGTATTGTTGCTACGCCGAAAATTTGAAACATTAAACGACGGCGCCGAACTATACAAATTTATGTGTTTGGATTTGATGTGACGGCTAAATTCGCAGACATACGTGTCAGATTTTTATTGTAAAATGATCAAAGCCGTAAAATAAGCACTAAAACATTATGGAACATGATAACGCCAGTTTACTCCCTTGGAATAACATCCAGAAGTGTCGTAAATAGTACGCTTTATTCTTCTAGACGATAAAATGCACATTAATCTATTCCAAACTTCAAGAATCGATCACACCAAACTATTAAACAACAGTATCGTGCCGAATTGATGGATTTAAAGGACCCGCTCGTCAAGAATTAAACGATTTTGACATAATTTACGTCGACGGAACTGGATCGTTGGCCACGCGCCGCATTCGCCCGGCGCCTCCGCCATATTTGACGTCCGCACTTGAAATAGCGAAACGTCGGGTTAATTATTTATGCGTAGCGCCTCGTGATCGCTGCTTTCGCATGCCTCGTGACGCGTAAATGGCGGTTCGTCGATGGCAATCAAAGTGTTTTATATCGTTAAGCAGACCAGTTGACAGCGGCATCATTAGCGGCCGTATACATAAACGGGCACATTATGTAGATGCGAATCAGAGCGGCATTGATGTTAGTTGAACCGTAGTAATTAAAGCATTTTAAACCGTCATTTAGCAAGGTAATTAGTAGGCAACGATCGACGACCGTCGGTGAGGGGGTGGGTTTTTGGGGGAAGGGCGGCCAGGTCTTGCGGTCGACTCCAAGACGCGTTCTCCGGGGGTCGGAAATAAACGCGAACCCTGTGCAATCTAGCGAGAGGGGCGGCATTTATCTCCGATATAGGGGACCAGATGAGATCCTCCGGGACCCGGACCAATGTTCGCTTCACACCTCACTTACTCTTAATTATAACGCTTATATAGCCAGGCACCAGATCCGGATCTTCGCCGCATAAGTCGGAGAGTTCTCCAATAGTTCGCGTTCTGCTCTTCGTACGGAATTTATTTCCGGTATTGGAAAATGTGGCGAAATGACGGTGACGTTCTTCCGGTTACTTAATTGTGCCAACAATGTCACCTAATTCGGACGCAATCATGCAGTTGTCCCGCGTAATCGAGTTTAACGACCAGGAAACTGTCATTACTGACAAAAAAACAAACTGCGATAAAAGCAAACACCGTCGGCACGAAAAACCGTATATTGCAAGTCCGCATCGGAACGCTCTAATGGACAAGTTTGAAATATAGCCGGAGAGTGGTTGAGGTGATTCGATTCCCGCAAGTGTCGGCCGGTTTCTTTGGGGAATTTGCCTCATAATTGGACCTAACAAGTTTCTGGGTTGCAGAAAAACAGGGAAACTAGCGAGTGGCGGTGGTCCGGTAATAGCCGAGGGCGAGCCGCAGCCCGGATACGTTTGAATTAGAATTCCTGAAATTGCCAAGCAGAAAAATTGTTTCGCCCCAGATGAACATCGACCACGCCTGAAGCCGAAACGGCCGCGCTTTTTATTGCCGATCACCCGAATTTACATTCGAAATTGCAAAAGGTGATACAGAGTTGGAAATGGCCGTATTTACTTTGTGATTAGATTAGAATCCGGACTGGAGCAAAACAATCTTGTTGTTCAGCATTGCTGTGGTGGAATTTCTACAACAACAACCTGCCGGTGCAAGATGGATTGCCCTAATTTTTAATGAATCTTATGTGTAGTTGCCAAGGGATTTGTCCCCTACATAGTAAAATCACAAAAATTTACTCGATTTACAACTAATTTTATTACTGCAGAAACATAATCTGAAACTGATGTAGAAGAATTGACGGAATCACTAGCTAGCCGAACAAGAAATTTCGAGTTACCATTAAGACAGCTTCGCTCACAAAGTACGTAGCGTAAATTCGAAAATAAAGTTAGTGCCATATCGGGCTATTAACGGGCTATTCGATCAATTAGGGCCGCGTTTGATGCGTTGGCCGTTTCTTTGGTGGACTGGATTGAGGATCCATAAAAAGGCCGGGACGGTCTGAAATTTTTCGTTAGTGGCGGTGTATTTTATGGGTGAACAATTAGAGAACGTTCCGGCCTACGCCGCCGCCACCGCCGTCGAATTCCAAACATTACTTCCAAAGTCGGGGGAAACTGCCCTTTTTCCATCGCTGCCCCCTTCCGTTCGGTAACAAAAGAAGGCGAAGCCGAGCTCGAATGCTCCTTCGATTCTAATGGCTTTTCCGGCAGCGATCCTCGCGAACAATAATTTATATGAAATCTGCATAACACGTAATTTTCCGCGCCCGAGTTGTTGCAATTTATCATTAGTGCGCGGATTTTTATCTTGTCCGAGTTTTTCGCGTTCTCTTCGGCGCCGAAAGCTGGCGGGCGCTATTATTATCGTTGAGGAAGCGCCGAAAAGTAATAATAACGTGACTGGATCCGGGGCATCAGCAGCTTTGCTTTGTTAATTTTATAGGAGCGGGCATTATCTCGTCAATAAAGAGATATAATCTTCGGGAGTACGCGCATGCCGGGAATACTTGGACGGGCTTAATGGAACTTCTCCGAGTGGAAACTTTCCGATTGCTTTATTTAATTTTCCTGCATAGATGTTTTAACGGGGGAGCCCAATTTAAAACGTATTTATTCCAAATTGGCTTTCAGCCGTCCTCGGCATTGTTCACAGTTTATTTCGCACGTTGCGTTAATTAAAGTTGGCGACGTTGTTGTAATTGCACTGCATGAACAAATAAAATTGTACAAAATCGCGGAACTCGCCCCCTCAACCCCCAAACATCTCCTGGTGCCGGCGGCGTTTATAATTGCTACGTGGACGGCGCCCAAAATTCAACTACACATGCCTCAGAGCGATGCATGCATGTGTTATCATCATCACATAGGCACCTGTGTTTGCGTTTCTGTGTCTAATTTCAAAATAATTGCGGGAATGTCTGTTCTAATGTCGCGGCTCGCTGGGAATTTGCAAATTAATTTGGCAGTGACTATAATTTTATATTAAAACTCCACCCCGTGCATTTTGGACATTCAAAATTAATTAAAATACTTTACAGCTTGTCATTATCGGTACAATGTTCCAAATTATTTCACCGAATAACAACGGGCTCGAAATTAATTAATCATGGACGTTATGACTACAATGGATAATTAGTCCAATGATATCGAGAAATAATTATGAAGTTTCTGCCGCCCAACTAATGGTCCAAAATATTATTACACCGCCAGCAAAATTCTCCTCGCATTTGTTGCAAAAATTACAACGTCATTTTTGTCTCCCTTGCTATTCACAAGTTTTTCTTCGCCTTTATTGGCAACACCAGGACTTTGGGTAGGGGTGTTGGAAACATGTTCTTACGTAACTCTAGACGGTACTTGATGCAACAATAGCTGCAAGTACCTGGGTATGCAACTGCAATCATTCTCTGAAGTCAGGGGGAGTTGATGTCTATGAAGAAAATTGCTACAAGTAACTTATTCGATCAGGGAGTGTGAGCATCTGTTGTTGTCAAGACGAGTGGATCGTCGTCTTTAAAAATCTTAGGGGGCATGTTTGAGGACGTGTCTCATCCTCTAGTTCTAGTAGGCGTCACCCTAGAAACACTGTATGTGGTATCTTAAGCTCGTGGGACATTAAGTTGACGCTTCTGTCCATTAATCATGCTTGCGGGCGGCTCTTAGCATTTATTAAATTGAGTCCTTCGCCAAATAGAATTGTTGTAACAGTCACGATAAATCCGCCTTAAACACGCAATTGATTCGTCGGGGCGTCATGGCGAAATTTTTGTTCTATTTATTTGTGCTGAGGAGGCGAGACGGACTCAACGTGTTTGGTATCGTCCAGCAGTTTGTTGTCGCATGGATAGAAGGAGAGTTGTAAATTTTCGGGCGGAAATGTGACGATTTGCATGCGAAAAATTTCGCCCTCTCGAATAATTATGTTTGTAGCGACGACGTCGGAGTGTCTGTGTCGCGAAAGGGATTTTCGTGCTACGTGCCGTTAATTACCTGCAATTACATGTCCTTCGACAAGGCCGTTGAAGCGTCACAACGGGTCATTAATTTGGCTGGATGAAGCTCGGATATAATTTAATTTAATACATTTTAATAAATTTATGACACGGTTCTGAAGATTAAACCGCTATTATACGGCTCATGCTTCACTCCTTCCTCGTTCCAGGCAATTCTCCTTCTTAAAACGATCCAGTCGACCATTCGAGATGCAAATTAGCCTCGCGCCGTTAAATTTTGTTACTAAAACCGGAGCTTTTGCACGTGATAGCGGCGTCCTCGCACGTCTCACTTCATAAGCATGGCGTTCGCCTGCCTGATAAGTTCAGCCAAATTATTTTAATTATTGCGCTTCTTTAAGTTTAATATGTCGCCGGCATTAATTCAGGAGAAATGGTCCGGAGCGACTTTTTTTCTTCGGGTGTTATTGCAGACTTACAGGACGACACGACAGCTTGAAGGGGAGAATTTTTTAACTGCTTCAATTAAAGAGTTGATTATGCGACACTTTTTATTCGCAACTCCTGCACAGTGCCCAAACCTGACTTGTTTATAACTAGGTGCAAAGCGTGACGTGTCAAAATTTGCACGAGAACTTTGTGTGTTGGTTCCTGCTTAAAAGTTACGTTTAGTTTATTAACAGTAAATAATAATAATTGTTGGATTTACACCAGTATCTCACGGCGAGTTAGGCGGGCTTAGTGAGGCCACCTCGACTCATAAGCTTTTCGGTTTTAGCAGGTTCATATCGCAGCTTTGCAGAAGCAAATAGGCACCCACTGAGCAGAGGCGGATCTCTGCGGCAACGTACCCCATTTTCGCACTGATGCTGCAAGAGAGTTCCTCGTAAACCGAGCAACAATTAAACCTTTCGTAACTAGTTCGCTTGTAAGTTTATCAGCAAAATACATTAATTTTTTCCTCTAATTCCGCATTTCCCGTGGGACGTTCTGTCTCCTTCAGAAATAAGACTGACATATTGCAGGGCTTACCTTTGCCCACATAATTGTCAAAAGATCAAAATTTAATTGCTTCTTTTCTTAAGTGCAAAGGAGTTACTGCAAAACCTGCTTCTCTGTCAAAATCCATTTAGAGAGTTCTAATGACAATCATTTTACTGTTGCAAAATTATGTAAAATTGCTGAAGAGCGCCATCCTCGTATTTGCTTGATAGGTGTTGTGAATTAATGAGGGTGTTTGCCAAAAAATGGGAAATTAGCGGGCTGATGGCCGACAGATTTCCGCTTATTTGAATTGGGACGGGAAAGGGCCGATGTGAAGTATTTAATTTCTTCAGTTATGCTAGGATCGCGGTTCGAAATTCCGGAAATACCCGATCCTAAATGAATCCGGCGGCAACTTCTAAATATCGCGATATTAAGGAAAACTAATTTATCCAACCGACGAGGCATGTACCCTAATGGCCGTGTTCTGCACTAGACTCGAACAAGTCGATACATGTTGCATAATGATGCGGTATGTTGTAGAGGAGCGTAACGTGTGTGGGTGGTTGGTTCTAGTTTCAGAGTGTTGTAGAGGGCCGGTCGAAAATGCCACATAAATATCTATGAATCGAGCATTAAGTTTTAGATGAGGAGGGAGCGTTGGTGGTGGCTTTTAAGGGAAATGTGTGGCTCTAAGTACATCGCAATTTACTGCCGGCATTGTTCAGTTATTTTTAATAAAGCTTTTAAATTTGGGCTGAAAACTCGGATTTATAACGGCCAAAAATTCAACTGATTTATTTGAGAATAAAGGACGAAAGTTTCACGGCAAACTCAAATATCTTGCAAAATTCACCACGTAAAAGCTGTCCGTTTGTTTATACCGTCGCTATTCCTGTATAACGAGCACATAGCGCTCGTACACTCTCTTCGTAACTGAAATAAACCTTAGACCTGCCACTTTTTTATAGCACAGTTTATGCATGATGAAATTTCTGTGACCTTTTTGCTATGCAACTCGACGCAAGAATGCTTATATAGGTAGGAGCTGCAATATTTGCTGAAAGATAAACCAATTCTACCTACTCGCTGCGGAATTTTACTAGTTCAACTAATTGTTAATTTTCCCAATTCCGCTTTCATTGCAATAACAGAGCATTTACAAGCTCGCGAAGTTGTTATTCAAATAGCAAAATTTGAAATATCTTTTGAAATAATTTTCGTGAGTAACAATGAGTTTGTACTGACAAATAAACCAAAGGCGCCCTCTACTAATTGTTGAAATGATTATAATTCTGTTTTGCCTGAAGCTAACATATTTTTAGTTTAATTAGTTTATGGGGAAACTTGTCTCAGTGTCAGCTTTCAGGCTGGGATGGCCTTGTGGTAACCCAAGGTGTTACTAATTAAACATACCACTGCACTTACATGAAGGTCTGGAACGTGTCACAAGTATTGCGGTCAATAAACTTTTCTCTTTACTGACTTTATAAATATGTAGCAACAAAATCTTTAGCAATAATCACCAAAGCTATTTATGTAAGAATAATAGACAAAGAACCGATTATAGTTGGCCGATCTCACGTTGGGGCCAGGCTCTATAGAGACTAAACCTTATGTTTATTTTACATTCGTATTCAGCAAAGCGGCATGCAAAGCTTAAATCGTTATACAAACGTGACAAATAGCCGCTATTCAAAGGTTTTGCATCTATTTGAGTAATAATTATTTATTGCTAACTTCAAAGTGTAATTTTAGAAAAGCCTTTGTGACCGGAATTTGTTTTCTTATATTTTATGTTTGGCCAAACACGTATTAAAGATCAGATGTATAATATTCAGGACCATTACCATTCAGGAATGGTAATTTTGAAATTTTCAGAAATCCATTCATTCATATCTCTTGGTTTCACCCATTCTTCTGCACGGTTAAAAAATGATCATTGTGCCCCACAACTTGTTTTTTAAAAACCGGACTCTTCATCAGGCTTAATTTACCACCTACATTATCAGGGATAAATTGCGGATCGTTGTATTTGGCCTCATCAATGGCAGTGCTTTATGGGTTTTGTTATTGTGCGGTCAACAACCGACCGAGCCATCGAGTGTCCGATTTAGAATGTGACTCCTTCTGACCTCAGAATGTGGAGGATGACGCCACAACAGCTAATACTGGGGGTTGAAAATTTTAAATTCCTTCTGACCGCATGAAGCCGAAGGCGAAACCGACGACATGCAAATAACGAGCTAATAACGTGAAATTTGAGAATGGTGCTGTAGTGGCGCACCTTTAAAATTGCTGTAGGCTTCGCTTTTGTTTTCCCATTATCCGAAATCATTAATGATGACATTGTAGCGAATAATACGGGTAAAGAGCTAAATAAGTAAATCTGCATTCGAAAGCGTAAAAAGTTGTTTTGGCATTCCGGAAGTTAGCTACGTACCACTGTTTGGCTGGGCAGGTATTAAAGTTTAAATGGCTTTGTTGTTGAAAATAAAGCTTTACTGTTGCGGCTGGGAGCAATTCAGACGCGGCAGTAGTATTTGAGCGGATAGAACAATAGCTGAACGGGGCAGTTGCGGCAGCCATAGTTGTACTTAGTACTTATACAGCGGTTTAATTATGATACCGGTCGCGTTGTACGAGATTTGGTGCGCAGGCACCCTAAGTGTGACTCTATTCGTCATCGCTAATGTTTAGTATCAAATTTTCTTGTATACTGTTTAAGGAAGTCCTTAATTAAATTTTCCCGAAACGTTCGCTCGCCTTCATCCTGCGTTTAGCATTTGAAATGTGAAACGTGAAATTATCTCGGTACATTAACATACAAAACATGATTGCGTACAGATCTTTGTTGTATTTAACCGTAATGAGATAACCCACCTCCGGTAAAAGCACTTTGACTCTTGGATCTTAATAGCTCTATATTTCATCCCGGTGCGCTGGATACAAGAGACGTTCAGTCATTATGAACTGAGTGCATACTTATTACGATGCGGCCAAACTTTAAGGGAAAAAAGTCGTATTTACTCAAGTATTACGTACTGCTTCCGACATCATAAATATTTTTACATCCTCTCGCCGGAATAACGACGTAAACTTCCATAATTCGTCTTACATTTTAATTATTTGTTGGCGCGGCCGGGAAAAAATTTCGCGCGTTATAATAAACACCCTGATTTATCGACGCTAATCTCAGCCACTGTCTTATAAAACGTGATTTAACCATCAGGAACATCGAGAAAGAGCGAGCGCCTCACCTCAATTTTCGAAACTAATACCAGACATTTGGAACTATAAATAATGAAATAATGGAAGATGATGGAAAGCAAGAAGCAATTTCGTTTTTACATCGGCGCATTTGCATGCAATTGCCGGACTTTTTACCGGGTGCAACCCAAATTGAATTTTTACGTGGCTGGAGATGCAATATTTCCCGCCTAATGTTAGTATTACTTTGCCGGCACTTTCTCGGTGCAGGTCCTATGCAGGGGAATCGTGAATTTACGATAATGAATGCATGAAGCTCCTCTCCGTGAGAACGAAGCAGTAAAAGAGTTGAAACTGACTCGCAATGTCGCGTTTAAAAATTTCAACGTTAAATATACAGAGCGGTCCTCGAAACTATAATTTCTTCAACTGTATTGATGACTGAAGACACAAAAACAAATGGTTTCTCAAAACTAAAAGCTCCAATATGCAGAAAATAAATAGAGACAATGTTTAGCAAATTGGAGGGGTAAACCGCTGAGGAATTATGGTGTACACCATCCAGGAATTACAGGAATTTCGGGGATTTATTTTTACTTAGTAGGATTTATTGGGAGTTAATGGGAATTATTCGGAATTATGGGGATTTATTTGAAATTACGGGGATTTATTAGAGATGTTGCGGGAGTTACAGGGTATTTTTTTTCTTGCCACAAAACTACTGGTCGCTGCCCATGCGTATAAGAAAGACAGAGACGGGAAAGAAAGAGAGAGGAAAAAAAGTTCGAACGCAAAGTACCGAAATTGAGACCAAAAGAGTAGTTATTGACTGCGAGAGATTTTATGCAGTTTACTACGAAGAACGGTGGTAAAATTCCGAAAGTTTTAAGAGTTCTCGAGTATTTTTACAAAATAAGAGAATTATTGATGAATTGCGGGAATTATTTTCATGAAAAAGAATTATGGTGTACAGTTTAAGGCCAGCGGTTTACCCCTCGGCAAATTGTTAAATTGTAGAAAGCAATTAAAGTTAATTATCAAGAACCTTTATTGTTATCTTAAGTTTCTCCAGTTGAATGATTTAAATGTTGATGTCTACAAGCCAACAAAAGCACCACTGAAGAGCATGCGGCATGCTACTGGTCGTCTGGCCAGTGGATTTGAGTAGGACGTTGTGTAATATTAATCGCCAAAATATGCGCAAAGCTTCAATTACAAAAATAGGTGGAATTCGTGGAACCCTCGGTCCTGCTAGGGTTGGCCGGCCTTAGCGCTGACGCCAAATAAAAGCCCTCGTCGACATAAAAAATATTTCAGGGAATTACAGGCAGATAACGTCTATGAGTGCGATGTTAATTGTTACCTTACACGGACAACTATATCTCAGGAGGCGCCCCAACTCGTTTCCAGGCCGCTCGTAAATAATTCATGTTACTGTTCCCCATTTTTTTTGGCCGAAAAAAATTCGTTCCGGCGGATTCGTGCAACATGATCACCGCGAATTCACGTCACTTCGACATTTATTATTGACCGGTGCACTTTGGCGGTCGGAAATTTTCCCAAAAAGAAAAAAAACAACTACCGCCGCCCGGAGGATTCGGAGGAAATGGTCCAATACCGAAACCTCCTGAGAGGGACTCTAATTCGGAACGTATACATTGCAACAGTCGATAGACATATCTGGGGATCTTAGTGGCGTGGTATTAATGGTTAGTGTAAATATGAATCCTGGAACGGAAGCAAACACGAGCTTTTCGTCCCCTGCACGTCAACTACCTGAAACGCTGCCAACTGGATTAATCAGAGACCGCCTCGACACCGTCAGACTAAACAACTCTTTGAACGTTCAATCATCGTGCTGTCTGGCTAATTCGGGAAGATTAAAACAACGCAGCGAGCACGGGGATATTGGGAAATGTTTATCAATTATTCAAACATTAAAAGCCCCGTTAATTAAAGCGAATTAGCAAAGAATCCCTGCTGAGGCATCACATGTTAATCATCCGGGGGAACAAGAACAATAAATAATCTCACGCAAGCACTTGTTCTACAAGAGGAAGTCGACTCGTTTAAACGGTTTGCCCGACATTTTATGCGGACAAACATTGAAGAATTATGCAAATTTACTGGAGAATAATTGAATGAAATAATCTTCGAGGTAATTAATGCCAGGGCGCAACGCAAATGTGTGCTTTAGTCGAAATTTAGATTTGACTTTTGCTGAAAGCGCCGTTGGGGCGAATTTGCAACGCGAAACGACATGACCATTGTCAGAGGGGCACCTAGAAAGTCACCAGGATGTCGGCTAATGAACATTTTTGCCTCAACAACGCTACCTGCCACCCTTAACTTAACGTCGCTATTTTCCCCGAAATACTCGAGGAAACACGACCGTTATCTACATTCGTTTGGAAGCCCGTCCTCGCGTTCTCCCCTAAGAGCATGCAGCTTGCGGAAGACACGCTTTCTATTAGACATGTTTATTAGCATTGTTAAGAAATTAAAAATTAAATTGGAGGCATTGCTACCGTTATGCTTCTGCATAAAGTTGCGATAATATTAAGTAATTCTGAAGTTTGGAAATCCTAATCAAGTCAGAATTGTCTACTAATTTGCTAAACGTATTTCAGTCATGCTAACAAAAGATCCCCACAATGACCTAGGTAATTTTCTCAACTTCCAGCTCTTATTTTATAATTGCGTCTACAACCACAAATCATAAATTTCCATAATAGTGGTTCCAATTATCGGGAGAAGTGGAGTTTCTCCTTTCTACCCTGTGAAAGCTGCTTTATAATAAAAAGAGATTATTATTCAGGTTGAAATATAGCTAATTAATTCTCAGCATAATCTGAGTTTAACGTGGCGCTCTTGCTGGCGAAATTTAAGGATTAGTTAGTCATTTCTAAAAAATTATTTAACCATTTCTTCTAAATATCAATTTAAACACCAATCAATTCGTTACCATCATTTTCCGAAAGTTTCTTTTTTTTCCAAAATATTTCTCTAGACGTGATGTGTGTTTTTGGTGTCGTTTTAGTAGCTGTTTAGTGGTCAGTCACGCTTTGTCAATATTTAACTGTCACGTAGAAACCGATTATAAAAATTATAATTGAATGCTGGACACCTCATGATGCCTCTCGGTATTCCTCCCAGCAACGTCTCTATCGTTGCTTGCTTCTCTTTTTTTAGCACCGCAAAATCTAATAACAAGTATATAAATAAGTAAATAAGTAATCTTCCCGAGTAATCCCAAGCTCAATTTGGCGAATTAAACGGCGTTGACCGTGTTTTTCTTTGCTTGACAGCGTCGGCAAAGCTTTGTTGCATTTTGTACAATCGAATCAGGATTCTGATTCAATTGTATTTTTTAAGAGTCCTGTATTGTACAGTATCGACGGGAGGACTCTGAGGACTCGGCTCCACTTGCATGTTGTACTAGTCACAGATTGCCTATTTACCTCGCTGACGTGATATGAATTCGGAATTTCGTTATGAGACGAGAAAAGAGACGTTTTTTTTCCTGTATTCAAAGGACGCGTTTCCAGAATTACAATGTAACGATCGCTTGGGCCAGATTAATCGTTCCAGAGAAATTTAATTAACGCTAAGCCATGTAGGCTTAAAGTTTGGCACATCGGACATATATTATTTTCAAACCGCGTTGAACCCTATTTATTTACCCCTTCGGCTCGTTTACTAATTGAAATTTGACATTATACGTCAATGATGCTTCCATCCGTGTGGATGAAAGATATTATTTCAATTTATTAACTCGATTCGGCGAAATCTTTGCCCTGTTTAATTACTTTACTAATGAGGCATTATTATTAACCGCTTCAGTTGAGTTGTTCTTAAGCAATTTTTAAAAACATAATTTTTCTTCCGATTTGGGTGCGCCCAGCCAAAAAATTTGCTGAATAAATTAAAATGTTGCGCCTCTAGCAAAAAATTCGATTTTGTTTATAAACAATTTTTCAATGGACCATCGTGTTTCTGACGAAAATCTCTCATAGCAAGAAATTTCATCACAGTCTGTCGCTCTACGCCAACACTCCATTGTTGGGGGACGGGGGTGGTACATTAAAAAAGAGATGGTGAAAAAAATTGACGTTGAAATATCGCCTAAATTGGCTTCAGATATTCCAGTAAACAACTTTTACTTAACTGATACAAAATGTTTTCGCTTCTGCT